>VMBQ01002114.1:18005-51771 GCA_007657795.1 Dreissena rostriformis | reverse complement strand
TCTTTGTGTCGTATGAACGAATCTGCACTAAAACTAAATTTAGATTCACATCGTACATGCATGATATACATGCTGGCTTATTTGACTTCCAGTCATTTAAAGCGGGACTGTACGATTTTGTCAAATATTTATGATTTTTTTTTAAATGTGTTGAAAATTAGTATACATATATTTCAATATAAATTAAAATAAAAGTTAAGAAGAACATGTGTCGAAAAATGCGAAATAAGCCAGATATTTAAATCTGAAATTGAAAATGGCTTCCAGCCGAATTCGCCAGCATATATATAATGCATGTACAATGTGAATCTAAATTTAGTTTTAGTGCAGATTCGTTCATACGACACAAAGACACAATTTTGTTTCCTTACAAATACGAGTAAAAGTGTCGGCATCGGCTTTAACGAGCGCTAGCTTGTCTTTGCTGCATTTTATGAAATTCGTCTTGAATGTATAATTTTTATTGCCTATTTTGTTTCATCATAACATAATTTTATCAATATATTAAAATTTAACACATATAAAAATCGTACAGTCCCGCTTTAAGGCATCTACATAATGCCTGTGGGGACTGCACTAAATAACATACATTTTGGCTACTAATTCAGATTTGTCAGCAGCAATCTAGGATTGTATTGAATCCATTTTTTACTGTTCCAGCGTGCCGGTCAAAGACAGCAGTGGACGAGCTGGTAAGGCTCTGTCATGGCAAGAAACGCTGCATGCTGCATGCCGAGGAGTATGTGTTCGGTAACCCCTGCCCCACGGGCGTCAACAAATACCTCAACGTAGTCTACACATGTGGTGAGTGCGCATTGCTCAACCCATTACCACTCAGAAACGCAATTTGACGTGTTTGAAGTCCCGTCATTTTCAACACTTAGATAGTGATGAGCAGCAAACAGCATAAAACCTGAACAGACTGCGAGTTACTCGCATGCTGTTCTTGTTTTATGCTGTTTGCATATAGCAATTTTCACTTCGCTTGTAATCGGGAAAGGGTTAAATAGGCAAGGAAATGTCGCAATAATGATGATTCCTTTTTCATGAAAAACTTCATTTTGTTTCACTGAAATTACCATTAAATGGACACAGGGTTATGATGTTGATTTGCAAACAAACAAATTTGTAGTGTTAAACTTAGACATAATTATAACAAACCTGTTGAGATGTAAAATAAAACATGTTACATGAAAACGGGAACACCTGATTCACTGACAATTTTGTTTTCTCTCAGCCATTTGGAGTCTGCACAGAATACTCAGGGACGACACTTTCTCTGATCTAAGCCTGTTCAAACTGCACAGGCTAATCTTGGACAACATTTTACACACATGCATTTGGCCCATTATTCCAGAACAAGACTTATTTAACCCTTTGCATGCTGGGAAATTTGTTGTCTGCTAAAATGTTGTCTGCTGAATTTCTAAAATCATCATTTTCTTCCATTTTTTTCAAAGAATACTATCAGAATAGCAAACAGTTTGGATCCTGATGAGACGCCACGTTCTGTGGCGTCTCATCTGGATCCAAACTGTTTGCAAAGGCCTTCAAAATCCGGTTCCAGCGCTCAAAGGGTTAAGTTATTTATAGTGAACTTGTTTATTCATACATTTAAAAATTGTACATTATTATTTACCCCTAAATATTTAATAAGTAAGTGTTCATGGACCACCTGAACAAAACTTTGTCTGGAGCTCTGAAATATAACTTGTGTCACCCGAAAATGTCATGCACAATTACTGAGCCAATATGGAGACAAACGTTATACATTTTATCAACAAGCCCATGTTGAGGAATTTGAAAAGCTGTTTAGCCTATTTGGGCCACCCCAGTTTCACATTGGGTAAGGTCAGAGGTATGCCAAATGAGTATTCCTAATCACATCTCTAATGAGCCATTAATATGCAGTCAAGTGATTATTTGGCTGGGGTCAAAGCAGTAAAAATGGAGATTTATTGCTACAACAATGCCTGTGAGGTTGAGAATAACAATGGGGTAGAGAGATTGATTATAATTCAAGGACATTGTTGTTAAATAAAAACCACTGGCAGGTTTTTCATCAAACATGGTTTTAAATTTCAAATATGCTTTTTATAGCTTCCATTAAGGGTGTGCTTCTCTAATTGGATGCAAATCATCTTCAAAGACTCTTGCAAAAAATATCAATTGTTTACTGCTATTTCTTAATTGTGTTTTTGTATTTCCTGTTTTATTTATTTCTGTTTTTTCATAATTAGGAATCATTTGTTTGGGATTTTGTATTAGTAGGAGTGTTTAATTTTTTATATTCATTTTATGATATTTCCAGTTTCAGCAGTATTATATACCAACTCGAGAGCTATCAAACCCTCTTTTTACTATATTTGAAATGCTGTCTTTGTGACTCTTTCTTGTTTAGAGTTTTGGTGTATTTCTTGGTCAGAAATTCATATTCGATAACTTGAAATATTTTACCTTAAAAATATGTTGTTGTGTATTTCAATGATTTTGGTATTTATGCTTTATGTTAAATTCATGAAATGGTATTTCTGCTTTATTAAACATTCTTGATTTTGTATTTGGGCCTTATTAAACATTTATGATTTAGAATTTTGCTGTTTGCTTACCATAACAATCAGCATTTAGTGTGTCTGCATTATTCAACAATCATGAGGGACTTTCTGAAATTATTAATTTCCTTGAGGCATTTGTAATTCTCTTAATATTTCAAATTTATCAGTCGTCATCGTCGATTCTATTTTTAGTTCCAAAACAGGTGCTAAAGCGTCACAGCAGTCATACGAAGCACAAGAAGCAGAAAGGCGGGGGGAGTGTGGTGGAGACTAACGACAACAGCCCCTCACACATCCACTCCCCCACCACCCACAACAAAGTACCTCCACACACAACGATTATTCAGACAGATATATTTCCCGCAGGTTGTTGTCAGATTGAAACTAATCCACATTGCTTAACCCTTTGCATGCTGGGAAATATGTCTTCTGCTAAAATGTCGTCTGCTGAATTTCTAAAATTAGCATTTTCTTCAATTTTTTTTCAAAGAATACTATCAGAGTAGCAAACAGTTTGGATCCTGATGAGACGCCACTTTCTGTGGCGTCTCATCTGGATCCAAACTGTTTGCAAAGGCCTTCAAAATCCGGTTCCAGCGCTCAAAGGGTTAATAAAAAGTTTGATGTACCTGTTCCCACATAATTATGTATAACATTATTTTGCCAGTTTAAAAAGAAAGTCTGTTTGCATGTATGTAGTACATCATTTTGAAATCTTCTAACATGGAGTGTTTACACCTCTTTAAATGAGATTGAGCAAGAGTCTTTGGAAGTAATTAATACTTGATTTAGTAGTCATGGTTTTGTTGGGAGTGAATGTTTAGAAGTCAATATATTCTTAAGCTGAGTTTCTCTAATTGCAGAAAATAAAAATAATAACTAAGACATACTGTTTAACTCACTGGCTCTGTTTGACAATTTCGTTAATTTGTTTTTACGGCGATGAAGTAGTTTTATTCCCTCCTTCGCTAAATTGATGCATCATCCCTGATATTCAATTAATTTTTAAACTGTCAGTTATGTAACGTATTTTTTTTAAACTCGAGTGTTCTATGTTTTCAGACGCGGCCCCTAATGATAGCTTTGGCTTCCCATCGGGGCCTGGCAACCCCGTTTTAGGGGAGAGCAAGGAAACACATGGGACAAAAACGGGGCCTAAATATGATATTAGTTCCAAAGACAATAAACTAGAGCCTGGTAAGATGTTTTTGTATGAAATAAATTTGAAACTGTCTAAATTGGACGTTCACAGGACCATGATGTAAATCTGGTTTTGGGAGGACTCTGGGTTACACAGAAATCTGTTTAGGAGGGTTTCCACTGTTTATATTTTGATTTATTGTAATTAATAGAATAACTTAAAAGAGCTTATGATTATTCTATTTAACAAAGTGATTGCCTGTAGACTTATTTTTTTTATTAGGTAAATACTTTCTTGATGAAACTTGGCTAGAATGTTTATCTTGACAATATCTAGCCCAGGTTCTAATATGTGTAGCATGTGTAAAAAAATGAGGTGAACAAGTCAAATCTTCGAAAACCTTTATTACCACTCTAATGGCCACATTTATGACCCAATCTTGGTGAAACTTGGTCAAATGTTTAGCTTGAAAAATCTTGCTCATGTGCGTCCAAAAACTAGGTCATCAGGTCCATTCTTAGAAAAACTTTGTTATGTCTCAAGAGGCCACATTAATGACTCAATCTTGATGAAACTTGCTCAGAATGTTTATCTTGACAATATCTAGAGTTATTATCTGGGTCATGTACGTCAAAAAAATAGGTCACAATGTCAAATCTGATAATAAGCTTGTTGCCACTCTACAACCCTCGTTTATTACGAAATCTTGATAAAACATGGTCAGAATGTTTTTCTTGACCACATCAAGCCCATGATAGAATAGGGGTAAAGTGTGGCAAAAATCTAGGTCACAAGGTCAAGTGTTTAACAANTTATGTAGCGGATCCGTGGTCTAGTGGTAACACACTGGCTTCACAATCCAGAGATCGCTGGTTCGATCCCCCGCTGCACCTAACCTACTAACTCGTCTTTCGCATGAGACGTTAAACCGAGGTGCAGTGTACTAGGTGCTATACACCGGGCACTAAAAAGACCCAGGGTCACCTCTGGAACGGGGTGTCTCCTGTATCTTGCACTATCCCCCGTAACCAACTAACACGTCTTTCTGGGGGCGATGGTCATATGGGAGACAATCCCGGTGCACTCGATAAAAAAAGAAGAAAAAAAAACAAAAAACATTGACACAAATATTCTCATGCCAAATTTTATTGCACTGTGTTGAATCATTTGCTACTGGTTATTTTGCAATATGCAGAGTAAGGGGGGTATTGTAGAATCATGTTGTTGTTGTTGTTAACAGGTAAGACAACACCTTGCACCAACACCTCCAGAGAGCCCCAGGGTCCCTCAGCAACGAGGCTCCTTACAGACTGGTTGAACGCTTTCAATTTTATCATAGGTATGTATATACCCAGTCACAGACTGGTTGAACGCTTGCAATTTTATCATATGTATGCATATATCCAGTCACAGACTGGTTGAATGCCTTCAATTTTATCATAAGTATGTATGAGGCTAAGAATAAAAGAGCGACGAGTTTAATGAAATATAATTGTTACGACGCTGCATTTTTAGCGAGAATGAATATCGAGGTTTGACGAGTTAATAATGATGTCTGAGCTCTTGCGCTTAATATTTTTAGAATATATTTTTTTCTGTTTTTGTTGCTTTTTGTATCTAAAATGAATTACACATTGGTATCAAAATGTTTGTTTGTTGAAATCTGATTCGATCTATTTTACAAAAAATGAGGACTTTAAAGTTGATTGCAAGTAATATGATCTTCCTCAAAACATTGACTGATGTAACAACTTCCTGTTGACTTGATAATATATCGGGCAGCGCTATATCAGGCAGATTTTAATGTATTTGTATGATTAATACCTATCTCAGGACATGAATGCTTCCAACTTTGTCATGGGTACTTTAAATTACATGTTAGATGACAATGTATATGGGTTTGCCAATGTTTTGTTGGTCGGTAAGTATGACTTTTAGATCGCAGGTATATAAGTTTGCTTGTTCTTTTTTCTGTTTGTATATATGGCTCTATATTTTAGTTATTTCTTCTCAAAACAGTTTTTATTTCATCTTCATCAAACTTCCAGAATATGTGAGTCTTATTTAAAGGCCAACTAAACAAGTGTTGACTTGAATTCCTTCAGTGGGACAGTGGTCATTTCTATCGTCCATTTGCATTTAGATTGTCTAATTAGTGAATCCTGCAGCATGGGTGCAATAAATGCTTTTCTTAGGATCATAAGAAACACTGCCTTGTTTTACATACTAAGTCACTTAACCCTTTGCATGCTGGGAAATTTGTCATCTGCTAAAATGTCGTCTGCTGAATTTCTAANATTAAAATTATTTGTCTCCTTCCATTTCAGAAAACAAAGAAAAAGCTGTGCTATATTTAGTGCTAGGTGTTGCCTTTGGAGTAATCTCATTGCTATTTCTTGTGATAATACGACTTGCAATAATAAACAAGCGCAAATCGCGAGCGAAACTTGACGTTTCTGAGCCTGCGCATGAAAACCATGCGGCGCCATCCAATCATATTGAGGCTCCAACGTTAGAGCGAACAGACTCAGTTGATAGAATTGAGGTCGTTCGATTTAATCCAATGAGAAGTCGTGATTTTGCTACATGTACGTTACGCAGTGATATAGGGGATAGGAGTTTGACTAATTACTATGGGTGAGATATGATGAATTACTATGGGTGAGATATGGTGAAGGACAGATTCGGTTTCAACTGTGAACTGTATTGTTCACAAGATCAAGAGAGAGTTTTTCAGGCAGGCTTAAGTTATTCTGAAAGCCTAGACTACTGAGTCAAGAGGTCAGTTCAGTGTGATACGCCTTGTGGAAATCTGACATAAGAGAAATTAAGGAAAATGAAAAATTATGTGGAAAAGTGGAAGTTTGTTTTGCAAGACAAGGGAGGAAATTATGTGCCAGGCAATGTTACAAATCTGTTGGAAGTTGTCTCCCCTGCAGGCACAGTGCAACACGACTGAGAAAATGGCTTTACAACTTTAGAACGGTTGTTGATATCCTTGAATGATTTTACATATGGTTTGATTTGAACTATTGAACTATTGTTGTTGTTTTAAGCAAGTATTCTTCTTTCTTTTTTTGTTTGTATATATTTACCAAATATTACTCAAATTTTATAGCAGTTATGCCATACAATGTCATGTTCAATTTTTATTCAAATTTCTGTGAAAACAATACAGCATTATGAAAATGTAATCACATAACTTGACCGTATAGTAAATGAAAAATACCATTAGTATCTACTTAATTACAATTTTAAATGAATATTATCCCAAAAGTGTACTTGAAAATGAATTTAACCTGTTTTAAGCAGTTCTCTAAATGTCTTGCCGATGATAAACAGGGAAATATAAATTTATGTAAATAAATGAGTGATTGTTCTTATTTAAAATATGTATCAGTAAGGGCAAGGTTAAAATGAATTATGATAAATGATAGATTCTGTGATAGTGTTTGGCAATATGCATTATGATAGAAAAGGAAGCATGTTTAGTAACATAATCTGTATGTAATTAAGTGCTTTTATTGGATCTATTTTTAATCTTTTTAAATAATAATTTCAACAAGAATTTATATGTGGTTTCTTCTTTTGTTGTTGAAATTGTTAACTGGATTCTGTTTTGAATATGGTCAACTTTTGCTTGAAGCATCATTTAATCTGGCCTTTAAAAAAAATATGCAACAAGTCTCACACAAGTTTGTAATGTTTTCTTTGAGACATAAAAGTAAACAGGGCAAAAATAATGTTAAATATTTTCTTATATTCTCAGTGTTTCTAAAGCACTTAGCAAAATTTGAATAATGCATTTTTTACATACCGGTATAGTGTTAACAGTTAAGTTTTACATTTATATGTTCATTAGACGTACAAAATACTGATAGGCTGTTTTATTGGTTTATATTATCTGCAAAAAACACATTCTTAATCATCCAAAAAACTATTGCTGCAACTTTGTTTTAAGATAGCTGTTAAAATTTCATACATCATTATTCTACATTTATATTACTTTCTTAGTTTCATTCCAACATTGTTTCTCTACACAAGTTTAAGAGTATACATATTTGTACTTGTATATGATTATGTTTGTTATTGAAAGTACAAACAACCTACACTGCTCTGATTTTTACATGTTGTATTTTTAAAGCTGATATTGTCTGAGCATTTTAGCCGTTGTTTACATGATTGTATATGTTGACTTTAGTCATCATTTGAAGGTTTTATTATTGCTTGAAATGGCATACGATGTTTTAAATGGCAGGTTGTGAGAATGAATCATGGATAAAACTTCCATTGAACATTATTTTGCTGTGACATATCATCATGTTTTAATTTATTCGTAAGATTAATAAGTATGCACATATATGTTTTGCCATTAACTTATTTCAGTTAGTAAATTTATATGAACCTCTCTCTGCGAAACGGAGCTTAATTCATGTGTGTTAAGTGTTTTTGAGATTAGCCTGTGCAGGTCAGGGACAGAACTTTTCACCTAAACTTGTTTTTTCTTGTTAAGAAGATACTTCCTTTAAATGAAAAATTCCATAAAAGCCGAAATAGTCATTCCTGATTAGCCTGTGCGGACTGCACAGGCTATTCAGGGATGACACTTTACACACATGCATTAAGCCTCTTTTCCCCAGAAGCAAGGATGTGAGGTGAAATTTTGCAGTTCATGATATTTAGCAACTTTCAAAGTCAGCATGCTATTATGTGCTAGTGAACAAGTTGTAAATGTCCTAACTTGACTTTCATGGGAGACAACCCTTTGTTTCATAAAGTCCTGCTATCTTTTAGGTCTCAATAGAACTACTATAATGTAACAATTTGAATTATGCTTTTTTGAAATCATACCTTTAAGAGTTCATTTTAGGATTTTTGCTAGGCTGTTTGTTTAATACTTAGTGGGTAAGAGTTACGTCAATTCTAATAAGCCAACATTACTTGAGCACCGGAATGAAGTTTTCATGATGTAAAAAATGATCCCATTGCATTATTTGAAAAGTTAGCATGCTCTCCAATTACTCATCTCTAAATATATATATTTGAACCATATGGAAAATAGTCAATTTGTCTACAATTTTTAACGTTTTTATGATCAGTTACTTAAACTTTTCTGAGCCATTTTTAAGCCATTTTTTTACGGCTGTATGTTTTTTGATTTGGTTAACGTTAAACTTTAAGATGGAACCACAATGTTTTAAACCTCCATGAATATGATTTGCTTCCAATAATAAACAATCCAATTAAGTTTTGCACCCTGTAGTCTCTTGTGAGAATGCATTCAAATCTCGGTGACCTAACTGTACTTACCAGTATTTTTGGATTTACCAAAGACATGTCTGATTTATTTTATTGATGGTCATTTGTAGATTCTGTTTACAATCCTGATACATATTTTTTTATTGCTTCTAGTATTTTTATTATCTTTTCTGTGCATCATTCTGATCCGTCAGTCTCAATTGTAAATCATTAATTTAGGACAAAAAAATAAAGGAACTTTCAGATTTTAACAATCTTTGATTAAATTGATATTTCTTATTTTAATCATAATTATTGCAATATATACTTAATTGATATGGCAGTTAATGTTTGACCATGGTTTTTATATTTTTTTTCTACATTTTAACCTTTCATTTTGCATTTTTACTTCATATGAGTTCCTTGTCATGTTACTTTTGAACACCAATATATGATGGCTGAATAGGGTGAATCTACATTTTGAATATTTATATGTGTGCTGTTTTGTACAGAACTATATTAGACTGTTTACTGGACAATAGACGGGTATGACATATTTGCATTTTCATTTTAATGTTCATCATGTCTATATATGCATGTTGACATACACATAATTGCTGATTGTTTCTCATATAAGTCGCACTTAATATTTTTTTCAACAATAAGATTTTTATCATTTTATCAGAATCTATTCTGATATATACTATTTTCATTTTATGGTCTATTTTATATATGTTTTTATAGTTGAACTTGTTGTTTTTTGTCATTTTAAGTGCCTTCCTTACCTAGCAATAACACTAGGAAATATGTATGTACACATGTTGATATTTCACGACTATTGTACATAAAAATGTTGCTATATCAATGATGATTCAGTTGTTGTTAAGTATAAATAATAAAATTCAATAATCAAACATAATAAAGGTGCAATAAATTGAATGTATTGCTTGTTGTCGTATTTCCCATTTCAGAAAATACTTATGATGTCCCCTTCAGCAAGATACTTTGCATGCCGTTTTTATAAGAAGTTACTTGCCATGTCTTCTTTCAGAAAATACTTGATTTGTCCCCTTTTGAAAAAATACTAAATATGTCCCAATTCAGAAGATGCTGATGTCCCAATTCAAAAGGTACGTCTGATGTCCCATTAAAGAAAATACTTTTTAATCCCAATTCAGAAGATACTTATTTTGTCACAAAAGAAAAGCTAATGTTTTATTTCCCAAATCATAGGATAAGGCCATTGAAATCTTGTCGAACTGCTTGTAATTTCAAAGATGTCGGGCCCGCAATCTTATTCATAATCAAATTAACAAACTATACAATATCTTATAAATTTATTATAACATGTTTGTTGTACGAATAATGAAGCTACATGTATAGATGTATTAATTTATGTTCTACGTTCTCTAAATAAAACGGAACATATTGTGTGACACAGGTCGAAAACAACTTTTTCAAGGAATAAAACGTTTGGTTCCATTTAAATTCTCCCGCAGAAATACGCAACGACCAAATGCGAAAGACGACAGTCATTATTGCAGTGGATGTGAATACTCTACAATTTAGTTATGTGCGTGATCATGGTATTTGAAAGAGAAAAAAAACACAAAAAATAATGATAGTTTTTTAAATACTTTTGTTCAGTATCCAACTAATCTGTTACCTAAAGATGAAGTAATGTACGGCTTCATAACAGAAATAATTTACTTGAGATAAAATGAAAACGTGTTTTATTGTAACCTTTAAAACATTATCGGTCCAAAATCCATATTTAACAAAAGAGAATCTCAGCCAAACACACACAAATAACAATACCAGATTGTAAGTATTGTAATTATTTTAATTGCCGTAATTGCGAAGCGATAATTAGGTCGGTTGTTGAAATGTTAAATACCAGTATTGAAATAATCAACTTAAAGCACACACTGTCACTGGATTTGTATCATTAAAAGTGTTTGTTATTTTATATCGGTGTTATTTTTTTTGGATGTAACTTATTCAACCTTTCGAGTTTTTGTGCTCTTCCTGTGTAACATACTCGGTAACCAACATTTTGTGTATTATGATGCAATGTTTTCATTACTTTAGCTAAATTCTATTATACCACAAAATACATAAGTGTGCTCCTATATGTGTGCTCCTATATCTATTAAGTTTTCAACATATATTGAAATATATATTACCTATCTTTTTCCATGGTGTTGCATAGACGATTTGTTTGGGATTTCAATCAGTAAAAACTAACGAAATCTAATTATTTTGCGGAAAACAATATTCCAAAACTTAAACTATGTTTTACGAGTAATTTTATGTTACGGATGAAGCACCCGGCTGTTTCCAAGGCGCCTCGGTGAGTTCCGGTGGTACACCAAGAGCAGCTGCAACAGCGGTACGAATGTGGTAAAACAACCTCCGCGCAGAGATATGACCGGTTCCGAGCATAGTTGTATCGTATCCATGCCGCCATTACACATCACGAGATGATTGTCTATTCAAAGATTGTAGATGTTTTAAAGTCCTTATTTTTGTATTGCACGGATTTTCTATTAATATATCTTTGCATTAACTGCTGCGCTTACAACTCTGACGACATCTCGACATTCCATGTCCAAAACTTATTGCATGTGTATGAAACCTGCGAAGGGAAAGTCATTTGTCAGTCTTACGCCTCACTTTATTCCGCCCTCTGGTTTTCCCGCGCTCCAACTACAGCTATCTGCTAATAACATACACGTCATTAATACGTTATTGTAAGCCAGCTGTTTATTTGCAGTAATACGCACCCAGCTGTTGTTGTTGTTGTATATGTTGTGTAACTGTCCGTCGGGCGTTGGTCTGATGGTTTATAAACATCAATTATTATTATTATTATTATTATTATTATTATTATTATTATTATTATTATTATTATAATTATTATTATTGTTGTTGTTGTTGTTGTTGTTGTTATTGTTGTTGTTGTTGTTGTTGTTGTTGTTGTTGTTGTTATTATTATTATTATTATTATTATTATTATCATTATTATTATTATTATTATTATTATTATCATTATCATTATTATTATTATTATTATTATTATTTAAACATTTTTATTGCTCAGCATCCACAACGAGAAAAACTAGATTTGACTATGACGCCACCCATCCTTCAGGACGACACGAGCGTTCAGGGCGATACGGTGTCCATCCCATCATGGGCCGTGTACGTCATACCGATTACTCTCAGTGTTGTCATAGCTACTGTAGTAGCGGGCGTCTGCATCTGCCGCTGGACGAAACGGTGCGTGCGTGATAGTCGTGTTTCACGTGAGAGTGGTATATCGCTATAAGATAGACGCTTGACTTCCTATGTGGTCGAATTAAGTATGAAAATGGGTTTTGTTTGATCTTTTCGTTAGCTTTCTGATTTATGTAAAACTATAAAAATCAACAGTGGCGTATTGGCATAAGGAAATACAATATATTGACAATTTGTTTCCAGGCGCCGAAAGCGACTTGTATTACCTTTGGTGGAATCCGACAACAGACAAATCAGGAATGATCTAAACAATGACGTCAACACCGTTCAAACTTTCGAAAATTTCCTCGCGATATCCAAACAGTTGACCCGCAATGCCGACACCAAACAGAACAACCATAAACTTGCTAACGTCAACACAGACGAGAAAGATTCAATGCCTGAAATTATTGCTGAAAGTCAAAAGTTTCTTCACGATCGCAAGGTTAAAGATATTAATAAGACCCGTGAAAAAAATACTCCCAATGCTGCGTTCAGAAACGAACAGGAAAGGGAAGGAATAGAAAAACTCGTTGTTGCGTTAATTGAAGTCCGTAACGAGGCGGAAAAGTCAGACAATAACCCAAATGAGACTCTGAAAGAAGCAACAACGCCACAAAATAGAAAGAAAAAGAAGAAGGGATTAGCACAGAAACTTGCAGAACGAGCTGTCCCGGATGATGAACTTGAAAATAAAACGAAAGATCAAAGAGAGTCTCATATAATGGATTCCGACGATTCAACGTTCTCAGAAAGTGACTCTGAGGCTGACAATCGTTATTTACACCGTAAAAAAGCGGACTGTGTAAGCCACAATTTACGTGACGGCGTTAGACCAGGGACACCTTCATTACCAACGGAGGTGAACACCAGGTTTAAAACTAAAAGAGGAAATCTTGAAGCACATATGGAAAATGATGAAGAATCCCAAAGTGATAATGACGATGATGTTGTTGAAACAGAAATAAACAAACGCGATGGTCCTTTGGCTACGTCTTCGTTCAGAGGTGACGATAATGTCGCAAAACCATTTCGTAAGAACAAAAAAGACGAACGTCAAGAGGAGGATACATCTAATAAACCGAACGAAGAAAGAAATGACATACTTGTAGACGATGGGGCGGAACACAATATAACACCAAGAAAAAGTAACCTTAATAGGTCGTTTTCTTTAACAGAGATGGATAATATATATTCCCAAGAAGCAAATGAAAATAAATCAAGAAGAAGGAAACGTAATTACCAGTCCCTCAGACAGCCACGAAGAAAAACAATTAACGCATTTTCATGTTTACATAATCCTGAAGCTTTGCCTGTGAAGAGCATATTGAAGACATCAACAACAAAGTCCTTAGAAGATTTGTCAGCCAGAAAGGAGAACACTGAGGTAAAGCCAATACTAAAATTTCAAGAAACGGCGCCTCGTCGCTCAATTGAGAAAGACAAACAATTGGCACACATGGTAGATGCGGTTACCGATATGAAGAGAAATGACAAAAATAGCAGCATCGAAAACGATTTCTCTGACCCATACAAAATGAGTTTTGATCTTACACGTAAGGACGACATCGATATTCTATCCTCCAATCTATTTTCCACAAGGTCTCATGAAAGGAAAGATACTGATGGAAGACACAAAAGTCAATGTCATTCCCAGGATGACATGTATAAACAACAAAATGAACCAGCGCAAACTCAAGAATATATCATTAATTCAAACCCACTTCTAGGCTGGATTGTTACAGGGAAGGAAAACTCTAGCGGACATGCCGACAATCTTTTATCGTTTGTTCAAAAACAAACGTATGCATTTGGTACAAAAGAACAAAAGTCGGTAAAAGAAAGGGTATTAGGGCAAAATGAAGTGGAAAATCTTCAACGCCCCCAAGAAACAGTTACTGAAAGTTTTAACTCGAATAAAAATGGCGATCACAGTTTCCTTTCTTATAACGAAGCTGTTGCCAAAATTGCTGACCATAAACCGAAAGGATATGCAGCAAACGTTCAAACCAGATTCACCAGTAAGGAAGTAACAAATACACATGTCAGCAATAAGGAAGTAACAAATACACATGTCAGTGCTGCCACAGTTTCAACTTACACACCAGTTGCATCGAGAAATAAATCAAGTAATCTTTTGTCGGAAAATGCAGACGGAAATGAGCAAAATTTCGAGCATGATTCAAAGTATAACCAAGATAAAGATGTTTGTGTTACTGATGAACTAGCATTAGTAATCGAAAGTACGGATGCAAACAGAGAAGAAATAGTGAATGCCACAAATCAAGTGTCGAACGAGCAAAATCTTTCTGACACTGATAAACTATGTGTACATCTACCTTCGCCATCAACAGATGATCTGTCTAATTGGACTTCGGAAATGAACAACTTTTTTAGTCGTTTCATTGAAACCAATTCGGATAATCGTGAACCTGCCGATCGTTTCATTGAAACCAATTCGGATAATCGTGAACCTGCCGATCGATTGACGTTTGCAACTACAGAAGACCTACCCGACGATGAACGTATAAATTCAAAGCGATCAAATCAATTGCACGAACCGTCCAGGGTGTATGACAATACTTTTCGGAATGTTCACGAGATAAGTCTCGAAAACGACACTGATCAGTCGGAGAATACAACGACGGAAAAAGCAAAACATAATAAAACAGGATCCAAAGTGGATGAACCTAGTGGTAGAAAAATGTCACAAATAAATAAGGTATATTTGGACGAAACAAACAATACACTAACGGCGCATAACGATGATGAGATTGAAAAGACAATGTCTAATGTACACGCAAATGAAAATATCAAGACACCGATCAGAAATTCAACAACGGACGCAAGTCCATACAATATGCAAGGAAATGTGTATAATCCTATATTTTACCAAAAGAAACGATCACAGACGCCCGTGGAACATTCTTTTCGTCATGCAATGAATGCGGACGAGGTAAGTCGCATGGCTCAAGAGGCAAAGAAAGTCAAACGATCAAAATCAATGAACTATAAAGAAAAATCCACTACAGAAGATCCATATTCGTATTTTTCAAGATCACCACGAGGACCAGACAAAAAGAGTGAGAAACCATCGAATACGGAAGGAAAATTTAGGGGCATTGTCCCCTTCGACCAAAGGGTAAATACTCTCTCAGCCCTGCATATGCCAGCCACGACAGCCTCTCGTACAAATCCTTTTGCAATACCAAAGACGTCGGGGTTTGCCAATCTCACGAATAAAACGGACAACACAAGAAGACCGTTCTCTTTCTCGCCTGAAAATCGTTACAAGATAGAATCGCAGGATTCAAACTTGACACCATTGCCGTCGCGATCAAAAACACCCACACCGAGCTTTGGTCGTCCAGAGAAGCTATCCCCGACTCTAAGATCTAAAACCCCAACCCCTAGTACGACTGGTAATTATCATAACAGCGCAGTTAATAATATGGCGAAATCTCAAAATAGCGTCTCAAAACCTTTTGAATTCAGCTTTGAAAAGAAACTACATGACAATAACTCTCATATTTCATCATATTCAACACATGTCATGGATCAAACCCAACGCAACCCGTTTGTAATGTCGCAGTCCATAGCACATAGAGCGGCGCCCAGTCAGAGTAGATCCATGACGCCCTCGGTGTACGAGTTCAAACCACCGTCTAACGTTCCTACGGGTAAGAATCTGTTGCCAAGGCGAGCAAAGACTCCAAACACGTTGCAGTCTGATAGCATGGATATCGATACAAGGCAAGTCAGCGAAAGACCCAAGTCAGCAATGTCTGGTCGTTATGCGTTAACTCGTGAAAGAACCAGACCGTTGTCCGGAGACAGGGATAGAGAGGGTCGTATATCAGATACACCGCTGTTGGCCGAACAACTGGTCTCTTTGTCGCCTAGGCGCGATGGGGAAAGAAAAGGTTATGTAACAAACACGCGACTCTTGGCAGAGGAACTGATTCCGTTGTCGCCCGGAAGATCAAATTTTCCTCACAACGCCATGCGACCTTCACCGCGTAGGCCTAAGTCAAGTGAAATCAGGTCCGGCTATGTTCGCCAGAAATCTCCAATTGATTTGATGAAGTCGCATAGCCCAGCGCCAATTCTGCAACTTGCATCGCCTTTCGTTTTTGTGAAGGGAGATTCCGTAACGGATAAGAGACCAGATAAGCCGACTAAAGCAGTGAAAATACCCTCACATTTGGCAGACGGAGTGGTGGACATTGACGAGTTTTTGGCTGCAAACGACAGCGAGGTTGAAGTGGCGTTCAAAATTCCCGAGGAAAAACTGGCGACATTGAGTCTGCGCGAGGACTCGAACGAAAACTTCATGGATTATTGCCAGAAGGCATACCGGGCCTTCAAAAACCGGAGCGCCCTTTCATAAAGGAAATCATTCAAGATATAATAAATGTAGATGTTCTAAAACACGTTACAACCTCATCAGGTTTCCATAAAACTTTGGAATTAAAAGAAAAATGAGGAAATTACCAGCGTAATGAACGTTTATCACATACAATGAATGTGCATAACATTGGTAAGCCTTGTGCAACGATTAGTTGGTCTTGACCTTTTTTTTTAAAGATGTTACCTTTTCATTACAAAGATATGTCAGTAGCATAAATGCATGTATTGCTATATTGATTATCCGCACATTTTTGCAATGCCTTTTGTTAGTTCCCTACCGGATTAACCGGAGTGTACTAAAGCTTAACCTCGGTCCCTCCTTCTGTCCTGTCTGTCCGTTCGAAACAAATCTTGATACTGCGATAATACAAAAACGTACCTAAGCTAGTTTGATAAAACGTGATATGTGGATAGAGAGCCATATGGGCAATATGCACGTGTTTTTTTTTCATTTTTATTCACAAACCGAAATTGTGGTTGCTACGGTTACAGACAAAATTAAAAACTAAAATATGGTTCTTGCAAAAAGCAAAAAAATAAAAATAAAATAAGCTAGGTTGATGAAACTTTGTATAAAAGAGTCATATGGGGAACATGCACGTTTTTTTAGTTACTCATTAGACAAAAATTGTGGTTGCTATGGTGACATAAATCATTAAAAACTAAAATCTGGATCCTGCGCTGACTAAAAAGGACTTAAGTTAGGTTGATGAAATTTGCTATGTGGCTCAACGATAATACGGGGAATATATACGTTATTTCAGGTTTGTTGTTCGTCAGACAAAACTAGTGGTTGCTATGGTTACAGAAATAATTGAAAACTAAAATATGGATTCTATGATAACTAGAAAAGTACTTAGACTAGGTTGATGAAACTTGGTATGTGAATATAGTGCCATTTGTGGAATAAACATTTTTTTTTAGTTTTGTCCGTCTGTCCATCCGAAAAATCTGGATCGTGCGATAAGTCAACAAGTACTTCAGACATGTTGATGAAACTCAGTATGTGGAAGTAGAGTCATGTGGGGTATATGCACGTTATTTCAGTTTATTGTAAAAAAAAATTGGTTGCTATGGTTGCAGAAATAATTGGAAAATAAAAAAATGGATTCTGCCATAACTAATATATACTTTAGCAATTTTGATAAACCTGTGTAGATGATTTTAATACTCAGACAACATACTCACGGATACGGGTTTTAACCTTGAGATTCTAACCATACCAATAAAGTAATAATTTTCGAGCAATCATGAATTTCGTGCATTTATTGCAAGTGTACGTAAAATAATTAAGGTCATTGTTCTATTGGTTTTCATATCTGATGAATGAAGTGTAGTACCTTCCAATCAGTTATGTACTCATTTATTACTTTCTTTTACATATATATTGTAATCTAGTGTTTATAACTTTATATTCCAATTAAACAATCATCGACTCAGGCACATGCACCTTGAACAATTGTGATCTTAACAATGTGTGTTTATTTGTATTGTGAAGATGATAATAAAACTCTATTGGACTTAGAAGGCTATATTGGACATATTTTGTCCGGTCTCTCTGTCAGACGGTCGCTTCCGAACTTAATCCGGACGCTCTGCGAATTCAATGGATGCACAATAACAAATGTTTACTAACCTGAGAGGACGTTTTGAGCACAGTAAGCATTTGGCTTATAAGTCATATTTTGAGGCAAAAAATAAAAGTTAAGGACTTTGTTGCCGATAAATATATAATATATTGCAAAAAAACTTGGCATAAATGTGAACCTATATGAATCTATGTCTCATGCGCATTAACGTTGTTTTATAATCAAATACGGCTTGTCCGGGCCCTTATTTGCCACTATATGAAATAATTGTATAATATGGAATGCAAAATGTAACATCTGCAAGAGGGTTTGCTTCGTGCAAGAATGGTGTTTATATGTAAGGTCAACGTCATATGTTGAAGTCAAACGTCATATTTCACGTATTTTTGTCTCCATAATATAGTAATTGTAAAAGCGCTAATTTCCATATGCCTTACAGGATATTACAAAAACAGCTTATCACAAATAATAGCGATTCTGTAACCAGTAGACATGTATCGTCATTATTTAACTTTGTGGTAAATGTCAACACACGGAGCCTTCATGTTCAAATACAGTCTCTTTATACTCGCCAACGAAGTCATGCGTTATTAACATCATCACGCATCACGACCTAACAGTTTTTTGGGTAATCTTTAGGTAACGCATTTCTTACTTTGCCTCGGAAAGTAAGGGCTTAGTTTATACTTTCCCTAACATGTTGGTATGTATTCATATATGCGATGTTCATCCGACAATCATAGATGACATTTTAAGCGAAACCGTAAACAAAACACAACAATTTCCACTTGGCGATTTATCAATACATAATTGACGATAATCGCGTGCGTTATAACGTTTATTGAGTTTACATTGTGTGTTGATGCCTACACATTCCACTGGGTTATAATCATAATGAACCTATAATTTGTAAGATATGCAATGCATTTCGTTCGTCCTAGTTTGACATTAACATGCCAGGCTGTAAGAGAGTAAGAGTATTTTCATCCGTTCGTTGGTAACTTTTGGCGGAGGTCCTATCCGAATCTTTTCACCTTCGCTTTAAGCGAGAACTGTGTGAAATTTATTTTTCAACCAGCAATTGTTTTAAAACAATACTTGAATGAATGAGGCACGTAAATGTGCAGAAGAATATGGACTCACGGTGCCTACCAAAAGTGTTTCAGGATGTAGATAAGGATANCAACCTCATATGTTGAAGTCAAACGTCATATTTCACGTATTTTTGTCTCCATAATATAGTAATTGTAAAAGCGCTAATTTCCATATGCCTTACAGGATATTACAAAAACAGCTTATCGCAAATAATAGCGATTCTGTAACCAGTAGACATGTATCGTCATTATTTAACTTTGTGGTTAATGTCAACACAACGAACCTTCATGTTCAAATACAGTCTCTTTATACTCGCCAACGAAGTCATGCTTTATTAACATCATCACGCATCACGACCTAACAGTTTTTTGGGTAATCTTTAGGTAACGCATTTCTTACTTTGCCTCGGAAAGTAAGAGCTTAGTTTATACTTTCCCTAACATGTTGGTATGTATTCATATATGCGATGTTCATCCGACAATCATAGCTGACATTTTAAGCGAAACCGTAAACAAAACACAACCATTTCCACTTGGCGATTTATCAATACATAATTGACGATAATCGCGTGCGTTATAAGGTTTATTGAGTTTACATTGTGTGTTGATGCATACACATTCCACTGGGTTATAATCATAATGAGCCTATAATTTGTTAGATATGCAATGCATTTCGTTCGTTCTAGTTTGAAATGTACATGCCAGGCTGTAAGAGAGTAAGAGTATTTTCATCCGTTTGTTGGTAACTTTTGGCGGAGGTCCTATCCGAATCTTTGCACCTTCGCTTAAAGAGAGAACTGCGTGAAATTTATTATTCAATTGAATCAGCAATTGTTTTAAAACAATGCTTGAATGAATGAGGCACGTAAATGTGCAGAAGAATATGGACTCACGGTGCCTACCAAAAGTGTTTCAGGCTGTAGATAAGGATATTAAGCGGCGCATGAAACTGTTAACCGAGAAAATCGTACACTTTTGGGGTATAGAATAGAAAACTCAAAACGTGTTTCGTTTACATCCGTAAACTGTGTTTTAAAGGGACTGTAAACCACGAATGACTAATAAAGAAAAGTTCTAAAATACCGTATTTGTTTACAATTATTAGTTTATAGTGATTAAAATATCACGACTGGTATATAACATTACTTAAAAAAAGTTGATTTTTTATTTTTAATTTATTTTTGCATTTATTTATTTTTACTGGGTATGCATACCCAGTAAAAAAAAATAAATACAAAAATAATTGATTCATCGTCACGTGGTAAACCAAGGAATGCAAATTGCGCATGCGTAGTGAATTGTATATATTTTATACTTGCGTTATTTATAGTGTGTATATCGTTATGTCACCTATTTTCGCGATGTACTTATATTACCGAATATACTGAAAATATGAACTTTTTTCGAGTAATGTATTAAACCAGTCGTGATATTTTAATCAATATAGCCTAATAATTGTAAAAAAATACGGTATTTTAGAACTTTTCTTTTTTCGTCATTCGTGGTTTACAGTCCGAGGCTATAAGAACAAAACACTCCTTGCCAATTTTAAGATTATTCGGGTACGCTCAACACACGTTTATTTTTAATACGTTCAATTTAAAATGACAATTGGCATCAAACCTTAAAATAAAACACATGTATTGATTATTTGTTTTATATATATATATTATTTTGCATTTATTACACAGGGAACTTGTACCGAGTGTTTAAAAGTCGTCGATCTCGACAGTTAATATTTTGCGCAGTAACAAGGAAATGAACAGTTTAAAAAAAAAACATAGCTACGACTTTCTGTTTCTCTAAAGGTTGTTTGGCAACAATTTGCAGTAAATCAATTGAATATTATGCAACCATGTGATATAATGTACCCCTTAAATAAACAAAACCAAATATCAAAGCTATCATTGATTTTTAACAATTAGTCAATAACTTTTAACGTGATTCAAATAAAAATAACAGGACATTTTTTTATTGGAAAAGAAAACAAAGCACGACAACACTCGAATAAACACAACAGATTCCGAATACCGGTAGCTTAAATAACATATAGCGAAACATATGAGATTTTATACCGCTTGCCCTAAAAACGGGTTGCTAAGGTACTGTTTCCGTAAAAATCATTATTTCAAACTTTAAATGTTGTGTCCTTTTTTCTGTCAAATGTATTAATCATCTGACTACTTTGTTGTTAAAATCAATTCCAATCACTCAATTGTGATAATAAATTTACTACTTTGGTATTTTAAAACGCTATAAAAACTATGGAATCATAAAACAAACAATACCTCCGTCTAATGAAAACCTGCACTTATGGTATTCCCGTACAGAACCCAAAGGACACTCTCGGAACTGTGATATTCTGGACATGGTGTGCCAAAATCAAGCTTGAGGATGGAGACCGCTTTTTTGTTGTTAAAAAACACACAACTTGTTGCAGTATGATTCAAACTCACGCCTGCAGACTCGCGAATAAAGACTTGCTTATGCCAGTTTTAAAGGTCTTTTTCAGTTTTAATGCATGTTCGGGTTAGGCACGAGAATCTCATACTTCGCAAGTATTGTTTGCTTGGATCTTTAGCTACTTTTTATCCAGTCACATAACTTGTTGCGTTATTTCAATCTATGTTTTATATCAACATTATCGCGCACATCATACGAAAAGACACCATTTGTAACTTAAACTATATTAAAATGTAAGCGCCCGGGGATTATTGGAATCTTCATCCGCCATCCCATCCCATTCCGGACTACATTGCAAGCCCGAGTAAGCAAGTCTCGTTGAAGCGTACACGTACATTCTAACAAAGCATCATACTCGCATCATTGTCAGCTTCACATTGACAACTTGCGTTAACTTTGGTTGAACAGTAAATATATACAAGATTTGTAAACTGCCACTATATATCACACACCACTTTGAACACAGTATGAATACAGTTGCAGCGACGTTTAACGGTCAAATTGGCTTAACACGGCACGTTAATTAATTATTGCGAAAACAAAGTCAGAGATATAATAAAATATACGACGGGTTGATCAAATATATGTTACAAATGGGAAATATGGAAGAAGTAAGTTGTCCGGTATTGAGACCATAGTTGTATACTAGCATGTAAGCTTATTTTGGTATTATGCATTGATTCTTTGTATTTATGAATAAGTGTATTAAGCGAAGTCAAACGTAGTCTTTATAAGCGTTTTCATTTTAGGTTCATTGTTACTTAAAACAGGCAAAAAGTTGTTGCTGCATTAAAGTAGGAGTCCTACACAGTTTAAGCATAACTTAGAGGCTTCTAGCAGTTAAAGCGTACCTTAGTGACCTTATCCAGCATTAGCATAACTTAGTTGCGTTGTCAAGTTGTCGCCTAACTTCGTGCTCAGGTCAGATAACTACCGGTACAACAGTTTCCACTTTGCGTGCGTTATAACGTTTAGTGGGTGTACGATGTATGTTGATTCAAACATTTCAATGCGTTATTATCGCAGCGAACCTTTAATTTTCGGGATAAATTTTATTCGTCGTATTTTGATTATTACAAGCCTGAGTGTAGGAATGTAAAGCATTGTGTATGATCCGTACGTTTATAAGCTATGTGGGTCGTTCTATTCGAATGTTGTATATCTACATTTCATTCAAGAACTGCGAGAGATTTATGATTCATTTGAATCAGCGAAGGTTTTAGATGTGCATACATAAATGAGGCACGTAAACATATGCAGAAAATCTATTCATTTATTTGTCCTATATATATATGGCAAAATGTTTTATTTGAGACCATCACAAAATGTTTCAATTTCCATGGCCAGATAAATACGCATAGGGTATTGACATATTGATGATCACATTCAGTAAATGGTTTGCTTTGGGATTCTAAAATACTCAAACGTTTATTATTAACATCCTTAACCGTATTTGAAGATATGAAAATAAAACACTCCTTTCCAATTTTAGGATTAAGCGCGTAAACTAAAACAAACATCTTGTTTGCGTCTTTTTAAAATGTCCACTGCCACCAAAATAAAAAGAGATTTCGTAATTTATTTATTTTCTAGATATTTTTTTATAGATAACAAAGGAGCTAGTGCCGAGAGTTAAACAGTCTTTGATTTTGACAGAAATTATGTTGCAACATTATGCGGAATCGATCAGTCTAAAACGCAAACATAGCTACGACTGTCTATTTCTATAAAGGTTGTTTGGCAATAATTTAAAATAAATCGATTGGATATTATGCAACCATATGATCGTATGAACCAATGAGTCAATTAATTGTAATGTCATTTAAGGATTTTTTCTAATGAAAAAAAACAACACAAAGTACAAAACCACTCAACAAAACACAACATATTATGAAAAGATTAAAGAAGATAGCAAAATATGAGATAATGTAGAGTATGCCATGATAATGTATTTATAAAATATCTCTCAAGGCAATTTAAACGCGAAAAAACGCCCACGCAGTCAGCATCATAATAACGGAAAATAAGCTGATATTTTCCCTGATAGAGGCGGAAGTAGGTCCTTGTTGCTGCTGCGTACAGTTACTGACGCTTAATAACGCAGGAACCAGTTCAGTCCAGAAGGCCACTCGAGACGCCGCAAGATGGTGACTTGTAACCTCCGATGACGTCATATTGGAAATGAAGCGGAAGTACGAGCCATTGACCCGGTCATACTCAGTCCACGTGGGAATGTTGTCGTTCGCAAGAGAGGCTGAGTTGGGGTTTCTGAAAACGAGGAAAACGTTCCAGTTGATATGTGTTTCAAAATGTATTTGACAGTTAAAATTTATATCAATAGATTTTTTGTGTGGCTGGGTGTTCGTGGCTGGGTGTGTGTTGTTTTTTGAGGGGGATATACATCGCGCAAGTACTAATAAATAGCACATCCAGAAACAAAACATATCTAAATAAATGATATACGGCGTCGATGTTCATTGTTTTTTGTTGTTGAAAACGATATTTTGTTAAATCAAATAATAATGACTAATGGTTCTGATCAATTCTTATCCGCATTACATCCACATACATTTAAATAAGTACGAACGTAGATTAACCCTTTGAGCGCTGGAACCGGATTTTGAAGGCCTTTGCAAACAGTTTGGATCCAGATGAGACGCCACAGAACGTGGCGTCTCATCAGGATCCAAACTGTTTGCTATTCTGATAGTATTCTTTGAAAAAAAAATCAAAGAAAATGCTAATTTTAGAAATTCAGCAGACGACATTTTATCAGACGACAAATTTCCCAGCATGCATAGGGTTAAATAAGTACGAACGTACATTACAATCTTATCGGAGACCTTACTCCAATAATGTAAACGTCCACCGAAGACTATTATTTGCGTAAACAAGCCTGGAGATAAACAAAATGTGTGTCACTCTTCGTGTCGCATTTCGTTATGTTTCAAGTCTTGATTTTAATTTGCATATGAATATTTTACATTTTTTTCTTTGAGACCTTTGTTTGCGAACTGCAATACAACTCAATTAGGCCAAAAATGAACGTTTTCTATTCGTCTTTGTNTATATTTAATTTAGCGATGGTTGGAATGAAATTTGAACACGTTGATACGTTTGAATTAGTTATACGTAAAACAATGAAAATATATTGTGTTTTTCTTTCACCGAGATCAAAGATTTACATCCCATAAACTATGAATCTGAAATTATACAACACAATATTCAAATAATGATTTCATTGTTTGTTCTTTAATTGTCGTACCTTCAAACCGTGCAACTTGTTTAACGAGTTTTGACAGACAAAATATTGACACTTTTTTAAGATACCTCTATACGCAATCGGGTGTAACCATTTGCAATCATATATTGCTATTTACCCTATTACACTTATACTTATATATACACTTATACTTATATATACTTATATTCCACTGGTTTTATGACCGTCACACCGTTAAAAAAACTCATACTCATTGTGTCACCGTATCAATGTTAATAGAAAGGAATTTTGATAAAGTTTCATATAAAATTTAAAGTAAAAAGCTGTGGGTGAAAATCTACCTTTTCAAAACACAATAGAATCACCAAACAATCTTAAAACTAACAATGAAGGTATCCAAAAATGTAGCGTCCGAAAACTGAGAAAACAAATTCAGCGATGCACTAAAGAAAACGACGGCTCGGTAAAATATATGTGGCAAATTGTAAATATGTTAAGCTGGCGATTATTGCAATCATAGTTTGTGTATACTAGCCAGCAGTTACAATACAACACAAACTAAAAGTGTTGTCTATTTGTCAATAATGCACTTAAAAGGCGTTATGGCTGCATTTGCACGGCATTTAAGTGCGATCTTTCGAATGCTGATAACATACATGTTAACTCATGTCTGACTATTTCAGTTGGTGCGTACTAAATAGAGCAAGCTTAGTAAGTTTAATTAAGTACACTTGTAACTGTTGATGAGTGGTAAGTGTAACAAGTGAGGTAAAACCTTTAATTATTTAAGAGTTTTATTTAAATGTTTACCGGGATTTAAATGTTATAGCATTTATTTGCATCTTAAATTTAATGGTCTTACCCAGTTTTAGCAAAATTGGTCCACATTGTCAGCATAACCAATGCGAGGTAGTTTTCTTGGTCCGGTATCACGAAGGTGTTCGTAATATTGGGAGGGATGCCAGCAAACACCTTCAGTTCGTCAACTAAGCCGAACACGAACGGCACTTCCGCTCCGTGCTTCGCTCCCCGAAGCCAGATAGGAAGTGGGTCGAAAGAAGGCTTGTGGTCGAATTCGTAGAGAAACGTACGCCGCGGCGTCCCTTCCGTCAGGTTACTGTGAGTTCTCGCTATAGTTACGGCGGGCAGAAGGAACGTGAAATCCGTCGAAAAATCAATCATTTGACCTCTGACCCCAACAGCGTCTTCGGGCGCCTTCCAGTCCGTGTACTCGTGTATGACAGCCTGAGAGACGCCGGGAGCCACGGGCTGCCCTAACGCGGCCTGAAGACTTCCGGGAAGGAACGTTCTGGTAAAGACATCACGAGGTACACCTTTGGCAATGTCCAACCCCATGGTTTTCAACAGTGGCTCAAATCTGTCCGTGATGGAGATGGCGCCATCGCTGCTTGTTACACCAGTTAGTAAATCTATGCTCGCGAATTGGGCGAGAGCGGATCTACCGGTATTCGATATCCCGCTTCCGGATATCTGATATAGAGGCAGGTCCACGATAAAGTCGCCATCAAGGAACGGAACTAAATTATCAGTATATGGTTGCACGTTAGCCAAAATGTCATTGTATTCTTTGGCGCGCATGCACTCCCAAGACTCTGCTGTTACTGATTTATCGCACCCGATACGCGCAGCAAAAGCTTTGAAACTAGTATCCGCCTTTGTGGTCCTTGCCCATGTTGCTAGAGGACTCCCGCTCTCGGCAATAACGCGCGAGAAGAGACGGGCGTTTCCCGGATGTAGGGCTTGGAAGAGAACGCTAACGCCACCCGCAGACTGCCCGAACAGCGTCACCGACGTCGGGTCGCCGCCGAACACTCGAATGTTATCGTGAACCCACTGAATGGCCATTTTTTGGTCCCAGAGGCCGAAATTACCAGACGACGCCGTTCCGTCGCTTAGGAACCCGAAGACATTAAGCCGATACTGGACAACGACTACGATGACGTCACCCATTGTTGCCATGACGTCACCCGAATATGGGTACGCACCGCCAAAAATAAATGCACCGCCGTGAATCCAAATCATGACAGGGTAGGCTTTGGTAATATTTATTTCATTTCCAGGCACATATATATTCATGACCAAACAGTTCTCGCTTGTCTGGAAGAATTTCACTGGATCGTGCATTGCTTGCGTCTGCGGACAAAATGGTCTCTGAAATGTGGCGTTGTACGTTGACGTCAGTTTATCCAACGGTTCCGGGCGCCGGAAACGCAGGGCGCCTATTGGCGGTTTTGCGTAGGGAACACCAAGGAATCTTATAACCGCCTTCTGAACAGCTGGCTTTCTTTTGTCCAGATGGATGCTGACGTTTCCGGTGATTCCTAGGAAGCTCCCAGCCTTATCTGACGTCACTAATACACCAGTCCCGCCGCCCCACAGCATAGCGATCAAAACGACCAGAGACAATATTTTCACAGCAGTCATTTTCGAACACTCTTAATCCTGAAGCGTACTGACAGAGAATGATGGTATACGGCAATCAGTAAAGTTAGCCCTTCCCGTAATGCGTACACACTCACTTCGATTTGGACTTGTCATCTACTCACTCCCGCTGAACTACGTTACAATGAGAGGTGCGTCTGTACGACAACGCGATACGGCGTCATAACTACAACGGTCTTTCCACAGTTTGTTGACGATACGGGACGTTGTTAAAATAAATGGTAAATAACGGTAATTTTGAATAGTTTTTGTATGTGTAAGCCAATGTTTATTTAAATACGGATATTGTGTTCCTCTTTCATAGCTTGCCAGGTAATTTATTCCTGTGCTACTCAGATTTCACAAAGGTGTATTTCCTATGTAAATAAATCAATATTCAACATCCGTACTAACATCCTACACGTTTTATTCACCCACCACTGAGCAGTAGAACAGCAGTATGATTTATACCATCGGCTGTTGTTTTTTGTTGCGCTGTATTTACCTGTCTTATTTTCGGAACGCACATATAGACCAGAAAAACAAAGACTGTTCGGTTCATGTCAGTAAATATTCACACGAAGCGACTTCTGTGTGTTGTTTATGTGATCAACAAGATCATATGGCTAGATAAAAAGATAATTAATAAAAATCTTCCTCTATACGGTTCAAGGACATTATTTGAAAACAACGCCTTGTATCTTAAAGTTCTCTATGCTACACTTCACGTACTAGTTGGTAAACTTCGCTGCTTACTTCACATAGGCCAAATAATTACAAGTTAAGGAGATCTGTGCACAGTTTGATAAATTGACAAAATTGGGGGGAAAAAGCTTCAAATTTGCAAAATTTTGTTGTAATTATGTTATTTGCCAGGAAATGATAATACTGGACATTTACTATGCTCTAAAATATACATTATATGCATCTTTGGACGATTTAAAAATCTAAAAATTATAAAGCGTTAAAAACGCGAAACGATTGAATAATATGGAGAGTGCTGTTATTAGCGTTATATGTTGTGAAGTTACGAGGATTGCTTATATAAAGTATACAATACGTTACTGAATTTATCAGCATGGGTGGACGAGTGGTTAANTGTTTTGGGGGAGATCTAAAGAACGATCGAACCCGTGACCTTCCAGTCGCTAAGCGGATACCATATCCAGAACGTCACTTTCTGTAAAACAATATAAAAGGAAATGGTTGCAAATTCGCTCCCAACTTATGTTTTTAGTATTTAATACTTCACGACGTGGTATCTTCTAGCAAATACTTTTATTTTTACACGTGTCGTCATGCAGAGGAATATCCAAATTAACGTCGTTGCAATATTTTTATTTTAAGGGTGTCGAGAAATTTTCGGGCCATGACTTCTGGAAATATAAAAATATTTATCGGACACGAAACAAGGTCATCATTCGTTCGAAAACTTTAGAGTAATTACGATAGTCACCGATTTAAAATAAATAAAATAACGACCATTGAAAACCTTCTAAAGAAGGTCCATCTGGGACCAACATGGGATTTAAAGGGACTTAGTCACAGTTTTTGAAGTTTGTCAGTAAACAAAATTAAATTAATAAATGTAAACATCGGAACTAAAGAGCTCCAGTATAAAACACAAAAAAAAATATGAAAAAAAGTCACCCACACCTGGGCTCGAACCACTGACTTTTGGAGTAAAAGTGTAAAGCTTAAACCACTCGGCCATCCGTACTTCTACTCTTCATGGGGTATATTATACTATATATAAGTAAGCCTCGTAATGTCACAAAATATAAGGATAACAGAACTTTCCAAATTATTCAATCGTTTCGCGTTTGTAACGCTTAAACGCTTAATAATTTTCAGGTTTTTAGATCGTCAAAAGATGCATATAATGGATATTTAAGAGTATGGTTAATGTTCAGTATTACTGTTTCCTTGCAAAAAACATAACTAAAACGAAATATTGCTATTCTGAAACAATTTTTGTAATTTTTGTCAATTTATCAAAACGTGAACAGGTCCCTTTAAAATTAATGATCGACAGGAAGAAGACAGCCACCGGTTGTTGATGATCGTGAAATAATATTTTGTAGTTTTGTCGCAACCGGAAATCTTAGGTAGTTTTTTCGCAACCGTAAATATTTCCCATTACATAGCATGCGTTAAGACCATGCTTATAGTGATTGATGATTGCTACTGATGCATTTTTTGGATAAAATGTGCATCAGTACCACATCATTACCTCGTCCTTCAATGCTGCATTATACGTAAGCGTGAAACTAATGGTTACTAAATTTAGAAATGCCTTGCATGCAGGCTTATCAGATTCTTACTCGAGTTTGTTTACTTTCGATGATGCGGCAGAGTGATGTTCCTGCATTTGTTGCTCGCGTTCACAAGTTGCGTTCTAATGAGACAGTGGAATGTAACCTAAGATGTTAATTGGGTTACATACATGTAGCGAGATGTATTAACAGTCTCAAGCGATGAGTGTTTGGAACTATGTGGTTAACAAAATGTGCCAGATAAATGAGCACATCAATTAATTATACAATTTTTACGATGTTTGTGCCAAACTCTTTTCCCTTATTTTATATATTGCGCCTTTCATTAAAATTCTACATGTGCAGTTCACTGTGGTGAAACGTACACCGGACATTGGCAATTTTACTGTAAAGAAAAAGCAATTTGACTGTATGCAGCCGTCTGGATATTCGTTTCAGGCTTACTTGCTGAAGTTATTGTTATAAATACTACCAAATTATCTACTCAAGCTTACAGTTGTTACCTTCCCTTAACGTTTACCTTTCATACGATACCTTGATTATGGCAAGCGGTTCGACGCATAATCCCAAGAAACTAGGTTTTTCATGAGAACCTAGGTTCTCATTCTGAGAACCTAGGTTCTCATACTGAGAACCTAGGCTCTCGCTTATAGATTGCACATGGCTTCAAGAACCCGAGTTTTTATTCGATATGATTATCCTAGGTTTTCACCAGAACCTAAGTTATCATAAAATGTGCATCAAACGGCGATAGCCTACGTACTTATTTGAAAACCAAGGTTCTGGTAAGACCCTAGGTTCTCAGAATGAGAACCTAGGTTCTCATGAAAAACCTAGTTTCTTGGGATTATGCGTCGAACCGCGTGCCATAATCAAGGTATCGTATGAAAGGTAAACGTTAAGGGAAGGTAACAACTGTAAGCTTGAGTAGATAATTTGGTAGTATTTATAACAATAACTTCAGCAAGTAAGCCTGAAACGAATATCCAGACGGCTGCATACAGTCAAATTGCTTTTTCTTTACAGTAAAATTGCCAATGTCCGGTGTACGTTTCACCACAGTGAACTGCACATGTAGAATTTTAATGAAAGGCGCAATATATAAAATAAGGGAAAAGAGTTTGGCACAAACATCGTAAAAATTGTATAATTAATTGATGTGCTCATTTATCTGGCACATTTTGTTAACCACATAGTTCCAAACACTCATCGCTTGAGACTGTTAATACATCTCGCTACATGTATGTAACCCAATTAACATCTTAGGTTACATTCCACTGTCTCATTAGAACGCAACTTGTGAACGCGAGCAACAAATGCAGGAACATCACTCTGCCGCATCATCGAAAGTAAACAAACTCGAGTAAGAATCTGATAAGCCTGCATGCAAGGCATTTCTAAATTTAGTAACCATTAGTTTCACGCTTACGTATAATNTAAATGCTCTATATTGATAAATTCAAACATTTGACCTAAAAATCTGCAGTTAAAAAACAAGAATACAATTTAAAAAGGGAAAAAAAAGTAAACCTCATCAGGGCTCGAACCAGTGACCATCGGGGTCCTGGAGTAAAAACCAATTAGACCGCTCGGCCATCCTGACAAGTATGTACGATAGCCGTATTTTATACCATATATAAGCAATCCTCGTAGTTTTACAAAATATAGCGACAATAACAGAACTTTCCAAATTATTCAATCGTTTCGCGTCGAACGACGCTTTATGATTTTGAGGTTTTCAAATCGTCAAAAGATGCATATAATGGATATTTAAGAGCATTGTAAATGGTCAGTATTACTATTTCCTCAAAAATATCATAACAAACGCGAAAATTTGCGAATATGAAACAACTTTTTTTAATTTTGTCAATTTACCAATCTGTTGGACGGCCCCTTTAATGAGTATATAATAGTAAAATAAACACTGATTTGATTTAGGATATAACATTTATTAATTTCATGTACAATTTTGTATAATAACCATAAAAAGTCATATCTTCACACATAGTATACTTTCTCGTTTAAAGTAGCAATCTTTTTATAAATAAATCAAATTTATATATCATTCGTTTATCCGTCATTATGCATTTAAGTATGTCACAATAGTCCATACGAATCAGGTCTGGTATTATTGTTATGATCGAATTATAAAACAAAACTGTATATGGCATTGTGATTGATGGTATCTAGATATTTTTTCAAGTGTTAAGCGTAATATAGATATTTTTCACTTGATTATGGTTGAAGAAATGTATAATTACATATACTTAACTTCATTGATTGCCTATTATTTAGACAAACCATTCAGTAAACAACTGTGCCGATATTTGCATGCGTTACAATATAGGAGACACTGTCGTGGTTGTAATGCTCACAAAAGGCGGGTTTAAACCATTGCACTGTCTTATAAACCACCATCAGCTGTCTTTAGATACATTCTTTAATGTTCTGAACTCCATTCTGTTCCAATTGTTAGAAAAAAGGAAAAGAATCGAAACAAATATTTTATTATTTGACATTATCATTTTTTACACATTATATATTGAATTGAGAAACACTCAAATTGCATAGCTTTTGTCTTTGCAGATTATGTAGATGTGAAGAATGAACAAAGGAAGACATTAAAAATATATGTTTTCAAGCAAATTACAAATTCGTAGCTGTCCAATATATTGTTTTCATTAATATCAAATAATTATGTTATTTCGATCGTTGTCTTTCTTCTAACAAGACCATCCTGAAGTTCAGTATCTTTTGCACCATGAAATAATTGAAGCTTCCTTAATTCACACCATTTTTCTGAGGGTGGTCATGGCATAGAATATGAATTCTGGCAAGATTTAAGAATACATGCACATTTTCGTAGTATTATCGCATTTTTAAAAAGTCGTCTGTCGTCAGTTGCAACAAGTTCAAAGGCCTCCTCTATATCATACACATTTCGGATGTTGTGTTTAAAGATTCAGGCTGCCACAATCGGATTTTCTGAACATTTTTTTATATTACAATTTATGTTTGATTGTATAGGTGTTATAGTTTTCATTATATACAGAAGGGTGGTGTTCAAGAATGTAGCTATGGTATCTTTCCTGTAGGATTGTGCATGAGCCGTTCCACATTATGTCCTAGTGAAATATGCTCGTCAACATAATTAGTTATGAACTTAAAAGCTTTGGTATGCACAGATTGATTAATGCTTGCTTCTGAACCTTCGTGACTTTCGTGTCATGTCCCTGGTCTTGTGGTATTTCTTCTGTAGGCATTATGGTACTTGCTTCACGGGCAATAAAGTATTGATCCTAAACTTAGCAAAGCATTCATTTATCAGACTTTTCAATCGATGCTAATGTTAATGATTCTTCTGCGCATTTTATAACACATTAAGTTAATCTATGCTTGCAACCCTTAACTTTGATTATAATTTTGTCACAAAAAAAGTATTTTTTCCCCTGGAAACAGAACATAGCTATTGGGAACATCTAATGAGATACGCATGTACTTAAATATGAGGTCTGATCTTCTTCATCATCATCAGCACCTACGTTCGAATAGGACTTACATTTGGTGTACAACTGGTAACAATGTATGTGTGCTCCATGTTTTTTTACATTCAATTTTGGCGCAATTACTTGTCAAATGTTTCAGTGTACGTTGTGAGGATATGCATGTCAACCTTGTTTTCACTACATCTTAAGGTTTTGGAAACCTTTATCTGTCAGTGAATGTATTTCTTCCTTAAATGTACTTTCAAAATGAACAGTACATTATATTACATTCTCATTCACAGTGTCGTTATTGGATCGAATAGGCTGGGAAACCAGTTATTTAATAACAATAATGCTGTAAAAGACAAGCCCCCTACTGCGCCGCTTTGTTTTTTTTTTACATTTGACCTTGAAGGATGACCTTGACCTTACACCACTCAAAATGTGCAGCTGCATGAGATACACATGCATGCCAAATATCAAGTTGCTATCTTCAATATTGCAAAAGTTATGGCCAATGTTAAAATTTTCGGACGGACGGACAATTCAACTGATATATATGCCACCCTAC
>VMBQ01002113.1:75252-128411 GCA_007657795.1 Dreissena rostriformis | reverse complement strand
AATTTTTTTTTTTTAATGTATGCAAATTGAGCAGAAGATATCATGTCCCAATATACATTTCATTAACTTTATGTCAACATGATGTTCTGAAATTCACAGGCTAAAAAGCAGAAGAAGCATAAGAAACATCGCTCTCCCAGTCCAGAGATATCCCGCAAGAAACATCGCTCTCCCAGTCCAGAGATATCCCGCAAGAAACATCGCTCACCCAGTCCAGAGATATCCCGCAAGAAACATCGCTCTCCCAGTCCAGAGATATCCCGCAAGAAAAAGACGAGGGATAACTCCGGCTCTCCAGAGAGGTCAAAGGTCAAGAACAGGAGGTCAAGGTCACCTGATAAGGGTCAAAGGTCAAGGTCATATTCAAGGTCACCAGTAAGAAGAAATCGCTCCAGGTCCCGTGAAAGGCTTTCGAAATCAGGACACTCTGGGAAAGACCGTTATAGATGACACTGAGAAACTTACAGAATTATGTAATAACAAACTTTAAAATCAGTGGTTTTATTCATAAAACTTCTTAATAAAAACACGTGATGGTGGTCCTATCTTCATAATTAAGTTTCTTTAGTCCGTGGGTGGTTTGTTTAAAGTATTGTTGATATGCAGGGGTTTTCTGGTTGATAAAAAATTCAACAAGTAAATCTGTTTTACCATACTTTTAGTATTGATTGAAACAAACTGATTGTTAAAGTCACCTTTTGCAGTTTTACATAAACTTCAAGTCTGTTTGTTTTAAAATGGTAAAAATCATACGATTTAACATAGGAGCTGTATGGATATGCCCCCAAGATTGTGTTTTCTGGTGGTCACTGAAACTGATTCAGTGTGCACTGATAACATTTGTTACATACCATTAGAACAGGTACTATGTAGCACGTCAATGGCAGCTGATATTCAGGTGTACTTTGGTTGTTAACATTTGACTCGTGAAAACAATCAATGTAAATAATAATTTGTGAGTAAATAAATGTGTATCTAAACAACTTGTTGTTTTGATTGATGAGTATGTATTGGAATCATATACAATCGTATACAGCTTCCAAAGTCCCTGAACTTGTTTCTTGAACAAGATCTTTAAATTATTGCAGTACTTACTTACATTCAACTGTATAATGGAAAATAATGCAAATGACATACATGTGTATATAACATTGAAGCTCTTGGTGTTTCCCTTCAATTGAAATTCAAATAACTCACCTTTTAACACTTTTGAAAAGCTAGTAAAAACAATATTTCCCTTTACTTAGAAATAACACTTGAAATAGCCGGAATGCAAACAAATGCCCTCTAAATATATGAAAGTTTTTCTGTACATTTGACAGCAATCCTTGTAATCACTGCATAAACTTATAAACCTGTGTTCAATGCTTGCTGTTTGATATTTGTGTCGTGTTCTGAGAAAACTGGGCATAATGCTTGTGCGTAAATTGTCATCCCAGATTAGCCTGTGCAGTCCGCACAGGCTAATCAGGGACGGCAATTTCCGCTTTTATGGAATTTTGCGTTTAAATGATGTCTCTTAGCGAAAATCCAGTTTAGGCGGAAAGTGTCGTCCCGAAATTGGCCTGTGCGGACTGCACAGGCTTATCTGGGACGATACTTTATGCACATGCATTATGCCCAGTTTTCTTAGAACGCGACTCATTTATTCCAAAAAAAAAATGGTTTATTCTAGTACAGGATGAGGAAAGTGTTTTAGTTTCATCATATTTTAGTGTTGTTGTCATATAATTGCACCTGCATGAATTGTTGGCAGTATTATAGAGCTAAGCTAATACTATCCATGAAACATAGCTGCATATTTTTATGATCCATATACTCTGCTACAAAGATCAGGTGTTTTCAGACCATGTGAACTAAGTAGTTCATCTGAATTTTTTGAAGAACTTTTTTTTTTTATGGATGTCCACATGCAATGAATATAATATCACAAGCACGTGTGTAACTTTAATAAGAAAATGAGTTACAAGTTCTCAGGAAATAATGTCATATTAAGCTTTTAATTTGTAAAAGATCATTATCCTACATAAAGTCATAATTGCTGGTCTTGATATTGTGTATGTCAAGCATATTTTATTTTATTATATACCTGCTTTATGTTCCCAAAAAATGGAAGTTGTGTCAATCGGTAAAATACAACTGCACAGAAATAATTCCCGTATTATGCTACTCGCTAGTTTTCCAATTCCGTATTACCATACTAGCTGGACTTTTAATGACGTCACTTTGNCTGTATAATGGAAAATAATGCAAATGACATACATGTGTATATAACATTGAAGCTCTTGGTGTTTCCCTTCAATTGAAATTCAAATAACTCACCTTTTAACACTTTTGAAAAGCTAGTAAAAACAATATTTCCCTTTACTTAGAAATAACACTTGAAATAGCCGGAATGCAAACAAATGCCCTCTAAATATATGAAAGTTTTTCTGTACATTTGACAGCAATCCTTGTAATCACTGCATAAACTTATAAACCTGTGTTCAATGATTGCTGTTTGATATTTGTGTCGTGTTCTGAGAAAACTGGGCATAATGCTTGTGCGTAAATTGTCATGCCAGATTAGCCTGTGCAGTCTGCACAGGCTAATCAGGGACGACAATTTACGCTTTTATGGAATTTTTCTTTTAAATGATGTCTCTTCTTAGCGAAAATCAAGTTTAGGCGGAAAGTGTCGTCCCGGATTAGCCTGTGCGGACTGCACAGGCTAATCTGGGACGATACTTTACGCACATGCATTATGCCCAGTTTTCTTAGAACGCGACTCATTTATTCCAATAAAAAAAAATGGTTTATTCTAGTACAGGATGAGGAAAGTGTTTTTGTTTCATCATATTTTAGTGTTGTTGTCATATTAATTGCACCTGCATGAATTGTTGGCAGTATTATAGAGCTAAGCTAATACTATTCATGAAACATAGCTGCATATTTTGATGATCCATATACTCTGTTACAAAGATCAGGTGTTTTCAGTCCATGTGAACTAAGTAGTTCATCTGAATTTTTTGAAGAACTTTTTTCTTTTCATGGATGTCCACATGCAATGAATATACCATCACAAGCACATGTGTAACTTTATTAGAAAATGAGTTATACAAGTTCTCAGGAAATAATGTCATATTAAGCTTTTAATTTGTAAAAGATCATTATCTTACATAGTCATAATTGCTGGTCTTGATATTGTGTATGTCAAGCATAATATTTTATTTTATTATATACCTGCTTTATGTTCCCAAAAAATGGAATTTGTGTCAATCGGTAAAATACAACTGCACAGAAATAATTCCTGTATTATGCTACTCGCTAGTTTTCCAATTCCAATTCCGTATTACCATACTAGCTGGACTACTTTTAATGACGTCACTTTGAATGCAGAAATTTATAAGGGCATTCTTGGTTAATTATGAACGCTTAAACTCATTGTTTTAAATTAAATGTTTCAAAGTTGTATATAATAAAAGGAATATTACGAAAGTCAATTGTTACAAGTGTTTGTATCAGCCCCCCGTGAGATACGTCATCACACAAGCCACTCGACTGATACAAACACATGGAACAATTGACTAGCGTAATATTCCGTATTGATGTTATTTTTTGTGTAGATCTAGCTGTCCCTTGCTGCTATCTAAAACATCAAACATAAGAAAAAAACACATGTGTAACACATAACAGTTTATTGATGTATTACAAATCAACAAAATTCACAAAAATCTTTTACAGAAAAAGAGGACATAATTTGTAGAAATACTGAGAAGTCATTGTTTAGAAAAGAAGCACATACAAAAGTGATTTAATTTGATATGTTCAAAAAGGTTAAATATTATGTCACATTGAATGATCTGGTTCAATATAAAAATTTATGAGATGGGTGCAATGTGAAATGCTTGTGTTTAACTTTTATATAAGCAAAATTGTATTTTTTACAAATAATGCACAAATAAAAATAAGTGGAAATTATCTAAACATTATGATGACAATAAAATACAACTACTTGTGAATTATAACTAGTTCATTAAACAATTGTTTTTAAACTAAAATATTAAAATACAGAAATATGAGTACGAGTGGTATGAGATAATTTCTGGCAGTGTTCTCTAACTATTTTAAATGAGTCACCACTATCAGTTTGGTTAAAAGCTCCAAACTTAGAAAAAAAATCAATAACATATATAATTAGCCCCTATTTTAAGAAATAAATAAATATAGAAAAATGTAACTGGTGCTTTTAAGGATCTGTTCACAGATTGTCAAATTGACAGTTGCAGACTATTTTGTAACAGATTTCAAAACTTAAGCTTGCATTTACATTAACCCTTTGAGCGCTGGAACCGGATTTTGAAGGCCTTTGCAAACAGTTTGGATCCAGATGAGACGCCACAGAACGTGGCGTCTCATCAGGATCCAAACTGTTTGCTATTCTGATAGTATTCTTGGAAAAAAAATCAAAGAAAATTTTAGAAATTCAGCAGACAACAATTTAGCAGACAACAAATTTCCCAGCATGCAAAGGGTTAAAAGCAGTGTGATGGACTTTCTAGGCTGAAGACTCTAGTCCTGAGAAAATGCAACTGTTTGTTTTTCTTGAGCATATTTATTGTGGTTAATCCAGATATTATATAAACATTTTTTGTGTGAAATTCCAGCTTTAAATGATTCAATGTATATTTCAAATTAAGGTTAATCTCTGAACAATTCCCTGTAAGCTTCAAACAATTTATACCAGATGAACTTAGAACTGAGGTAGTAAACTAGAAACAACGGTCATAATAATGGGTGTCCCTTGTACCCCAACGTTTAAGAATATTTTTTAACTGCAGAACTCAAATATATGCCATAATCTAAAAGTACTTCTATTTTGGATGAAGGATTAGATTGAAGTTGCTGCAATGGTAACATATGTTCAAAAACGTAAGGTTCATAACTACTTTCAATGTTCAATGCACACTAAAAGGGGCATATAAATGGTATATTGTTAACAGTAAAGCAGTTAAGTGTTCACTTAAAGCAGCTTATCAATGGTCACAATTTCATTAGCAAAAACGTCCTCAGTTTCTTAATTAAAGAGGAAAGCATAGTAATTGTTAAAAATGATGGCCTTTATAGATACTGGCTTTATCAGCATAATACAAAAAGATGTTTGTAAAACATGTATGCACCCCCACCCCCGACTAGCAGCAAAGTTGACCCTGTGACCTTGACCTTTGTCATGATACAAAACTCATAACCTTGACTTTTGACCCGATGACCTCAATTTTAATATGTGTCTTACTTTCAACTCAAGTTAACACTACATTGTGTGGAATCACATTTCCTGATATATTGCCCTTGTGACCTTGACCTCTCTACCTCAAAATCAATATGCAATATTATTTCCTTCCAAGTTTTTGTTTTCCTCACATCAAACCACAATACCAATTTACAAATTTCCTGTTACAAAACCCTGTGACCTTGAACTTTGACATGTTTAACTCAACATTGATAGGTGTCTTCCTTTCCTCACAAGTTACCATTATATCATTTTGTATGGTTGCAAAGTGTTCTCTAGATATCATGCAGAAGCATAAGGTCTATGGACCCACAGATCTACCGACCCATTAACCCATTGACAGACTGACAAATGCAAAGAAATAAACCTCCACTTCTTCAAATGGCTGCATAATCAATAATACCTTTTTAAACTTTGCTGCAGATTTAAGTTAGTGGGAACAAGAGATGTGTTCGTCAGAAACACAATGCACCCTACTGCGCCGCTTTGATTATTTTTTATTTTTTTTATTATATCCCTTTAAAAAATATTACTTCCCTTGTGAAAATGATCTGTACCTGCCAAAGGATAAATAGAAATTATCTCCCTTTAAAGCTTGTTACTTTCCGTGGATATTTTTTTAACCTTTGACCTTGAAGGATGACCTTGACCTTTTACCACTCAAAATGTGCAGCTCCATGAGATACACATGCATGCCAAATATCAAGTTGCTATCTTCAATATTGCAAAAGTTGTGGGCAATGTTAAAGTTTTCAGTGGGGCAGACAGACAGACGGACTGACAGACAGTTCAACTGCTATATGCATAATAAAACATATTTGCTGAGGGACACACACAATCATGGTATAACAATCAACAGGTAGGTGGGAATAATTAACAATCAAAGGTAACAAAACAACATCTACATANATTTTTTTTCAAAGAATACTATCAGAATAGCAAACAGTTTGGATCCTGATGAGACGCCACGTTCTGTGGCGTCTCATCTGGATCCAAACTGTTTGCAAAGGCCTTCAAAATCCGGTTCCAGCGCTCAAAGGGTTAAAGCCATTATAAGCCTCAAAGAATATTATTGAATAGATTGTAAATTGGCAATTAAAGCGTAATGACTGTTTGTAACTTTAATAATCGTAACTGAAATCGCATGGAGACATTTTACAATAAAAGTCAAAAACATTTGCATATTACCAAATTGTTATTGTTTCTTGTGTTTCAAATTAATACGAAGTTCATTATGGACAGTATTATTTTTTAATTTTCATTTCTGCTCTGCTGCTCTATTCTAAGGTGACTTGAGATTGATAAGACATTAGTATAGTGTAGATATTGATTTCATTTTAAAGAACTAGCAGTGGAAACATATTGATCAATCTTAAATATTTTAACAAAAAATATAATTGAAAGACAAAAGATGCAGTTTAAAGCATTTTGAGTTGAAGGTAACAATTGAATCATTAATATGTCTACTATGATTTATTAATATAATATAATTGTGTCAACTTTCATAAGCGTTGCAATTTTTATTATATATATAATTTAAATAAATATTGTCTCAAAAAATAAAAGTAAATAAATGTAACAGACTTTTATGCAATGTTTATGAAGACATCAAACACAGACTTGAGTATTTTGTTATTATAATTAGTTAATATGCTATTTAAAATTGGTAATTTTCAGTTTCGCAGTTGTTCATACCTTTAAAACATGTTTCACTAAAATCAAAGGTTTACCACAATATAATAATTACGCTTTTATGTGCAACATTTATTTCCAGTTTTATAATAGGTCTTTTCTATGCTTAACATCCAATTCATACTTCACAATATAAACACAGTGCTTGTTAAAAAAAAAAGAAATCTTCTCATCACATATAAAAATGAAATAAAAGTTGAATTATCAACGTTTTTACATTATAAAAGCATGTACTTTACACAGAGGTTTTACAGAAATATAGCAATAAATAACAGATGTATCACTAAAACACAAAACATAACAATACTGTTTAAATGGAACGTGCTCTGCTTCCCTATCCCTCCAAAGTTTTTGATGTTGTTGTTTTGGATGAAGAGAAAAGAAATATCTCTTAAAATAAGCCTGTATAAATATCAAATCCATTCACTGATGCTTGATTGGTCATTGTCGGCTCGGATACTACTTACATGTACCCCGGGTACTCTTAAGTATACTTACATGTACCCCGGGTACGGTAAATATACTTAAACGTACTCGGTCGATATTAGACTGTACCGGAGTTGTGTTCCCGCCCAAAATCCGATGTCGTTAAACGCGATTCCGATTACCATTAAATGATATTGTTTATCTTAAACAAACTTCGCTTTTAAAAAACTGCATCATGCTCTTTGAGTACGAGTTTCGATAATATAGAGGCCATTTAACAGAATATTGACATAAATGTGAACATAATTAATTTAAAAAAAATAGCCGACAACGACCGATTTAGAGTTAAAACTCCCGGGTACGTTTTAGTATATTTACCGTACCCGGGGTTCATGTAAGTATACTTGAGAGTACCCAGGGTACATGTAAGTAGTACCCGAGCCGACAATGACCAATCGAGCATTACTGATGGTTACCTTAGAGCATTCATTTGAAAAATATAAGAAAATTGTGAATGCTTTTTGTAAGTGTCATACTCTTTTCTTTTTTTTATCAAGTTATAAAAATTTGTTTGCACTCAAGTTCACCAGATGTTGGCTTTAAGAAGTCAAATTGCACAGATGTATTTTTGTTGCATATTGTATTATTAGACAGAGGAAAACTTGGAAAAAGCAACAGCCAGTTTCTTGTGTTTGTACTACGAGGGAGGTTGACTGCTTTAATAAACAGCCTGTTTTTTGGAAGTATTCTGTAAGTATTGTTGATTCCTAGGGAGGTAGTCTGGCAGAAGTAACAGCCTGTTCGCCATTCCAAATACCGCCTAGGTGTTGCTTGCATTGCATCGGCTATTACAGGATGGTCGGCGTGGCCACACTCATACGGGTCATCTTTGGGGCTGAAGCAAACAATACAACAATAAGATTTGGTTGCTATTAACAGGACCAAGTGCTCATCATCACAAGCGCTCGATGGCAATGCCTCAATCTTGACTGTTGTGACTTTTTTTGAAAAATGCAGCTGCAGCCGTGATTTTTATAAACCTGTTTATTATAATGCATACACATACTAAATCAATAAAAATCTTCTGACAAAACGTCTTCTTAAAAAAAAGTTAGTTCGAATATGTATAAAGATATTGACATCTATTAATATACATAGTCAAACTAACTTTTTTTTAAGAAGACGTTTTGTCGGAAGATTTTTATTGATTTAGTATGTGTATGCATTATAATAAACAGGTTTATAAAAATCACGGGTGCAGCTGCATTTTTCAAGAAAAAGTCACAACGGATAGTCGAATGATTGAGTCATTGCCATCGAGCGCCTGTGCTCATCATCAGAGACTTTACAACTTTATATGACCTGCATCATGAGAAAAAGGGTCTTATTCCATATGTGGTTAGGGAAGCTCCAGACTTAACTGCGCATCTGCTTTAATGTCATTCAAGTTTGCATGGTCTCATTAGTGGTCTGGGTAGCTCATTACCAGACTCCATGACTGAGCAGGCTGGTCTGGAGTTTTGCTGGCAGCAGACTAAACGGAAGAACTTTTATCATGAAATTGTCAACACTCTTCTATGAAAAGGAAACCTGGGCCTGTATTCACCAACCCATTCTTAGACTTAAGAATAAAGAATAGACTTAGAACCAAGAAAAATATGTCCAGCGTTTGAATATTGACATGCAACCACTGGTTAAAACGTCATTCAGAAAATGTTCAACATGACGAATGATGCAGATAGAGTAGGTTAATGCCAAGTTTGACTCAAAATTAAAGCATGTTTTACAAGTATAAATTTTAAGTATATTCTTTATTCTTAGTCTTAAGTAAAAGAATGGTTTGTTGAAAACGGGTCCTTGTCTTTTCAGCAATTGTTCTGTTGTGGAGGAATAGAATGTAAAACATAAACCATCACCTAAATGACTTTATGCACACAAACAATATAATATCACAACAATAAACAAATACGGCAATTATAAGGATTCCCACATACAAGTTAGCCATAAACAAAAACATAATACATGTGTAGTTCAAACCTCAAGAGATACGCTTGAAATATCTCTTTATAAGTATATATCAGGTAATTTGTTAAAAAACATATGCAAATGTTTTACATGTATATTGATACCAATTAAATATTTAAAGTGGAACGCTACTTCATAGATTTCAAACGAGTCCATAAGGATACAAACTTACAGTACTCATTGTTATAAACTAATTATAAATTTATAATAATTCCTGCATTTAAGCCAGTGTCTAGCCAATTTGTGTTAATTTGTTTTGCAAGTTATTAGCTATGACAACTTCAACAATGTGAGTTATTCAGGTATAAAGGATCCTTAAATAAAACAGCTAATATAGCCGAACATGTGAAATATCCAGGTTCAAAATTAATGATCATTAAATAAATCAGCTAGAGTAGCCCCCCTTGCTTACAATGGTTTCCCAGCAATCAATCAGACCAGTTCCATTTTCAATGGGACGCTACTTCATAAACGAGTCCATAAGGAAGCAAGAGCACTGCATAGCGGGTGCCAACGCTCAGCTGTGGGTGCTTGGATTTTGTTTTTTTGACCTTGAAGGATGACCTTGACCTTTCACCACTCAAAATGTGCAGCTCCATTAGATACACATGCATGCCAAATATCAAGTTGCTATCTTCAATATTGCAAAAGTTATGGCCAATGTTAAAGTTTTCGGACGATGTGGACGGCGGATGAGCTGGCTATGACAATACCTCGGGTTTTCTGCGAAAACAGCCTAGCTAATAATTGCTGCATTTAAGTCAGTGTTATATATAGCTTATTTGTGTAAGTCATTATCTATGACAACTTTAATGATGCGAGTTATTAAGGTATATTCAGGATCATTAAATAAATCAGCTAGAGTAGCCCAACTTGTTTCCCTGAGCAATCAATCAGACCTGAGTATCATAAATATTTAACGCCTTCATTCGGTGGGCGACAGTGCTGCATTCAATAATATGAGTCGACATTCACACTTCGACAGATTCGTGTTCTTGACTCTTTTGTCTATGACATCGCTCCATGCAAGGTGATTGAGTTATCACGTGCTATGGCAGTGACTGTTAAAGCCGTCGGGAATATGAAATGATTATTTCACGCTTGTTATCACAGTGATGTGATTATTCAAACTGCCACAAGTTCAAAGCAACTGGATTGTTTCTATAGATAACTTGTTGCACATCCACTTGCAGTCAGATGATTTATGTATTCGCTGAGAAGTTATTAATAAAAATGACAAATTGATTTTTTTTTCGCAGTAATTTTGATGTTTTTGCTACATGTTTATATCAATAAAATTTTAATGTTGGAGGACAGTAAAAATACGACCCGTGTCATGCAAAAATGGGTCTTATGCCATATGCTGCCAGCATTCTCAGTCTGGTCAGGAGCTACACTGTCTGCTAATGAGACCACAAAAACTTTCAGGAGTTTATCCCTTTGCATGCTGGGAAATTTGTCGTCTGCTAAAATGTCGTCTGCTGAATTTATAAAATAATCATTTTCTTCACTTTTTTTCAAAGACCACTCTCAGAATAGCAAACAGTTTGGATCCTGATGAGACGCCACGTTCTGTGGCGTCTCATCTGGATCCAAACTGTTTGCAAAGGCCTTCAAAATCCGGTTCCAGCACTGAAAGGGTTATAGAGGACAGGGTTGCTTCTGACCCGGATGCACGAAAGCGCAAGCTGGTTTAGAGCTTCTGGCTGCATATGGCATAGGACCCATTTTCGAATGATGCGGATCATTTTACACCTAAAGACTTTAATAATTTATGTATGTCTGGCTGAAAGATTGTGCAAGATACTAAAGATAAAGCCCACCCACAGACTATCATTAAGTGGATACACATTAAATACTTTTATAAGATGATGAACAATATTAAACTTAAATTTAATTGTGCCTGTATCAGATTTTTTCTGAATGAATATTTCAGAAAAAATAAACATCAAATTTTTGCCAAAAGTACACTGAAGTAAGGTGATGATTGATTGAATTACTAACAATAGACATACTGAACTGTCAGCTACAAAACTTGTCATTTAAATTAGCTGAATTCTCCAAACATCTCATTATCATGTACTTTTCCCATTAATATTCTTCTGTGAATAATTACATACTAAGAATCTGAATAATTAATGACGGAACAATTTTAACTATAAAAATATCACATGCCGATGGTATATGTCGAAACTGGCGGACGAATGTGGAACTTTTGTATCTGCCTCACAAATTCTCTATCAGATGACACAACATGTAGAACAGGTTAAGTCTCAGAAAGCGTTTACTGTGCATCTCACATCAGCTTCTTTGTAAACAACCATGATATATATTTTATTTTTTTTATCTTTTTCCTTACATTTACCTACTACACTAATGATTTTTTCGAAGTTAAAATATACTTATCTAAAACTAAAGATATTTTATGTGTTTTTAAGCTAGTTAGAAGTATATTGCTACATAGTAAACATGATATCTGATGCGCCCTACATCATACTATTTTACGGACTTGTGTGCTGTTTGATGGCAACCCCTGTTTGATTTTGCCTGCACTAAAAAAAAAACCATTGTTTAAAAAGTGCTTATTTATTGATGTATTGGCGATCTTAACATGATCCTTGTTTATATTTCTATAGAAAACAGGAGATGATTGTGTCCAAGGGGCAGATATGCCCCAGCTCTGTTTCATTCCACCATCCCACAATATAATATTATGTTACAAGACATGACTTCTGAAGGGTTATATGTTATGAGTTTAATGGCAGGAGTTTGTATTCACAGGAGCCCTTAAGGTTTAAATGTTAATAAATGTAGAAGATCCTCCAGTTTATGCTTATTAATATTTTCAGAAAGTTTGGTGACAATCAGGTGAAAACTCGTTGAGTAAGAGAGAGTCAATCATCACAAAGACACATTTTAAGAAAGTTAAGGGCAATACTTCCAAAGTGTCTGGTGGGATCATAAAGGCTGGTTATTGTGCTTGGCCACACCTTTATGCTTATTAACGTTTCAAAAAAGTTTGGTGACAATCACTGAATCAGATGAAATTCGGTTTAGGTGCCTGTCCATAAAGAATGTCATGCTCCAGGCGGGGGGAGGGGGTATAAAAAAACGTTTTTTTGCTGCTCATCAGTACCTTAGGGCTGGAAATAAAGCCTTTTAAACTTGAAATTAGTAAGAAAAGTCTTAAATTTAATTTGATTTTCTACGGGACTACAAATGCGTATCTTAGTCAAGGTAATGGGTTTAAATGAAGGCCAATTCTGTGCACAGCGTAGTAAAATATAGTTATCATTTTAATGACAAAATAATTGTCACCTCATGCTTGAATCAAAATAATTTTCACATTATCCTTGTTCGTCTGCCAATAAACAACTCTTGTCGTTCTGAGTCATGGTAATTAAACAAATTGAACTAACGCCCTTGTTGTGAAATTACTGCACATCAGAATTCCAAATCAGCCAATTAACAATGATTAATTTAAAAAGATGTTTTAATTGATTACATAATTATGTAAATGTGTGTATCACAACCTTACAAACGATGCCATCTTAAATGAGGCCAATAACATAAACCACACACAACAACATGCACAATCAACAGACCAAAGGGGGAAAAACACAACGAAAACAACATAAAATAAATAGAACAACCATTTAATAAATGAAAATCAAAGCAAAACAAAAAGGCAGGTGTGAAATAACATGTCATTTAAATCTTCTGAGATGATTTGGTAATATATACTTACACTGTACAATATATGTGTGGGCTATGGACATTAGAGTACAAAACGGGATTATAAACCACTTACATGAAATTCCACATACATGATTCCATGAACAAAATACATATTCAACATGGATATAATTTTCTGATGGGAGGTTACACACAGAAAATTACAAGCAAATATCTCCATCTTCAATGATAATGTTTCATTCACTCCACAAAAGGACTTGCATAATACAGAAGCATTATAAAACAAGGATATCAGTAAAACTGCTGAATGCTCCCCGATGATGCTTTGTCGATATATGGGTTAATTGTGTGGAAAAAAGTGTGACCTTGAGAAAATGTATTATTAGCCTCGGTGACCTTGACCTTGACTCCAGTGACCTCAAACCTCATCAAAAGGTAGAGGGCCATGCAAGGTACCTTCATGCCAAATATGCAAGAGATCGGTAAAATATTGAAGGCCCTATGAGAAACTAATAAAAAAGTGTGAGGGAAGGAAGTAAGAAAGGAAGGACAAAGTGGCAACTATATGCTCCCCGAAAATTTTCGGGGAGCATAACAATAGCAAAACTTAAACTTGCCTTGAAATGGCAAGTACAAGCCTTTTTTCTTATCTTTCAAGCGAATATATAGAGATTTATCAATATGCAGGATATCTGTAGAAAAGCTGTCTAAGTTTTACAAGATTCTCCGAGGCCAAACCATGTAAATGTCACAGAAAATATATATCCCACCACATAAAGTGATTTTGTATACTACAAACTGCAATGAAGTGAGGTTAATACGATTAAAATCTGTAGAGTTACCAAGATAAATAGATTATTGATACACAATGGCTAGTGCAAAACAATAATTAAGGAAAAACAAATAATCGAGTGCATGAAAAAACTCATTCTGAGATCCTGAAACAATTTTTATCTGTATCTTAAATCCAAGATGAATAGATTATTGAAAACACAAAACCTAGTGCAAAACAATAAATTAAGGAAAAACAAATAAATGTGTGCATGAATACACATTAAGAGATCCTGAAAACAATTTGTGCAGAGATCTCAGCTAAATGAATTTATAGATGTACATGTATATAAAGCTTCGTCAAAAGAACCATAATTAATATGAACTTAAAAACATCTTTACTGAAATTAATGTGATGCCAGAAAAGATAGAAATTCATTGAATTGGCCTTTTGAAACAAGATAACTACTAAACAAGCGATGTGTTTGTCAGAAACACAATGCTCTTTACTGCACCGCTTTGATTTTTTTTTTACCTTTGACCTTGAAGGATGACCTTGACCTTTCACCACTCAAAATGTGCAGCTCAATGAGATACACATGCATGCCAAATATCAAGTTGCTATGATCAATATTGCAAAAGTTATGACCATTTTTCGAAAACCTAAACGGAAGTGTGACGGAATTTCAGAAGGACAGACAGACAGACAGACGGACAGTGTGATCACTATATGCCACCCTACCGGGGGCATAAAAACTATTTAGTGCAAAATTAAGTTTGGTGCAAACAAAATGAGAAAATATTTTCATAGAACTTAAATAATAATACAATGAAATAAATAATAACAAAACTGAAATCAACTAAACATCAGTAATGCTTCATAAATAAAAAGTTTTTGAATATGAGGCACGTACATGTACATCATTGTGTAAATGTGTCTTATGCCATATACGGCCAGGGTAGCTCCAGACCAACCTGCAAACAAGCAGTCAGTCTGGTCAGGAGCTACCCTGTCAGCTATAAAGTCACGCAAGGTTTCATTCTATTATTATTTTCTCTGTTTTGATTATGTCTTTGTTTGATTTTCAAACAAGAGATGTGTTTGTCAGAAACACAATGCCCCCTAATGCGCCGCTTTGATTTCTCTTTTTTTTTTCTTTTCTTTTTTAACCTTTGACCTTGAAGGATGACCTTGACCTTTCACTACTCAAAATGTGAAGCTCCACGAGATACACATGCATGCCAAATATCAAGTTGCTATCTTCAATATTGCAATGTTATGACAAAATTTTAATATTTATTAAATTTTTGGACAGACAGACATAATGACAGACAGACAGGCCAAAAACAATATACCCCCTTTTTTTTAAAGGGGGCATAAAAAAGAGTGAAGATAAATATTGGTTGGTTTGCGATTTGTAATCTTAAGGGTCATTTCTTTAAAGAACTTTTTTTAAACTAAGATTGAACATAAATAAGACATATGTGGGAGCTACACAAAATTTAAACAAATAGAAATTTAAGTGAGAATAATATAAACTTATTATGAACATATGCTTTACAATGGTAAAACACAAAATATACAGCACTTCATCAGAAATAATTTTTATCATACATATACATGTACATATGACTAGTATTTGCTTGTGTACTAAAATAACCACTATATTTTTATGAAGAGTCCTAAATATAATAATAAGACATAGAAACAAATAGATAACATTTAAGAAATTGTAGGTGAGATGAATCAGGAGTAAATAATTTGAACTTAAAAGTGTTTGAAAGAAGTGAAAATAAAATAGTGTTATTTCCATTCAAAACAAAAACTATCACATGAATTTACGATTCAGTTCAAAATTTATATTAAATTAAAATAACCTTAAATAAATAAATAAAACGGGCAGATATCTAAATGTTCCAAGGCAGGGCTTGTATTTATAACTGATATTGGTTGATTTTTTAGAAAAAATATGTTCAGAACTCGATTTTTCCGATGAAAAAAAAACAACAACAAAAACACCTTTGGGTATACATGTATGTTGTACAATTTGCGTTTGTCCACTATGACATGTTATAAAGGAGGCTGAAAACTGCATGATTCAAGTACCCATCTTTTGTACAATTCAGAAATTTCAAAACTGTGACAACAAAAACACACACTATGTAACAAGACAACAAAAAGCAAATTCAATTAACAACATAAAATAATGCAACAAAAAGAAACCACATGGAAAGGTGAATTTTAACAACCACAAAACAGTAGTCAGTTTTCCCAATCTGTCTAAAATATATTTAAAAAAAAACTAAACCCCAACAGGAGTGTGTGTCTCTAGATTCTAGTTAGCAAGCAAAAGCCAGTTGAAAATGCAGGTGTTTCAATCCAGAAAAGGGACTTCGTCTCATAAAATATATATAATATCTTAGAAGGCCATAACATACATACATTTAACTTGAAATATTCATTTGTGTCATTCGTTTTACGTACTGCAAAAAAATCTTAGAAGAAATACAATCAATAAGTATTTACAATTTTGATTTATAGTATTTACAAAATAATAAAAGAAAGGAACCAAAACCATTACAGGCTTCAGTGAGCACCAACTCGTGCTTCGTCATCTACAGCGACTCGAGTGTTAAACTGTCGTAAATGATATACAAACTTATATCTGATTTTTAAAGGCCTTTGCAAACAGTTTGGATCCAGATGAGACGCCACAGAACGTGGCGTCTCATCAGGATCCAAACTGTTTGCTATTCTGATAGTATTCTTTGATTTTTTTTTGAAGAAAATGCTAATTTTAGAAATTCAGCAGACTACATTTTAGCAGAAGACAAATGTCCCAGAATGCAAAGGGTTAACACTCAATCCTCAATACATGAAATCCCCATGAGAAAATTATTCAAACATTTGTCCTGACCATGCAGTCATGCTCAGTGTCACGACACTTGAATCAGCTCAACGCTGCTATGCATGGAGTTGTGACTACTAGTGGAAGACAGACTACTGTTTGAATGGTACAGATCGGGTAAATCGCTACCGCATGCAAGTTTCTCAAGGCACAACGAAGGGGAAGCGAATCTATCACGCTTAAAAATACCACAACGTCTCAAGACCTGGTCGAAATGCGACCACTCACAATTCGGTGCGGAGCTGTCGTCCTCTGAACTCAGAATATCGTCTAGACTTCGAGACTTCCGGTTGACATCGAAGGTCTGCGACTTCATCATTGCTGCCTCCATTGCTGCGGTAATCTGTCGATACACTTCGCGTTCTGAGTAGCGACCTAGTCTAAATCGTACGTCGTTCATGTACTCCGAGGGTTTCGACTTCTTCCCGTTTTGCGAGTACATTTCCGATGTGTCGTCCTGAGATGCTGAACTACCGGATGAATGCGGCGAATCCTGACAATCGGACCCGAGGTCAAAGGTCGGGTATGTTGAAAATGCTATACTGTTGGGTCGCGCCATTGTACGCTTGGCGCGACCTTCTCGTTTACGAACAGACGACTTCTGCTGTGAAGTGCTTGTGGGCGATAAAATATTACTGTTTCCGCTCAATGGAGAGTTACCGGAGGGAGAATCCAAGTTTTCGGTGTCTTGCAGATCGGTTAGATCACTGTTCAGAGGGCGTTTTACACCAGAGGTACGCGGAGATGTGTTGTTTGATAAAAGGTTTTCATTTGAACTCGACAAGCATGGTGTAAAGTTCAATTTATCTAAGGAGGTAGACGGAAAACTACTCAGTCTTTCCATACTGTCATTCATTAACCTATGTTTGTAGTTACGATGATAATCTAGACTTGAAAAACCCTGGTCAGTGTGTTCGACATCCATTTCGTTATCACTGTTTTCGCTACTTCCAAACTGCAACTTCGATAATGCTGTTGTTGGAGATTGAGCCATTAGGGACAGCGGTAGAGAGGCGGACAAACTGAATTTCTTCAGTTTCACGGACTGCATGGGCGTAACAGAATGGGGTGACAACATTTGCTGAGAAGATTGTGGAATGTGCGAAGAATAACCTGAATTCCCTGATCTTGACATGAAATCGATTTTCCTCTCCATTTTACAGGCAGACGGTTCCATGTGACCGTGCAACGAAGTAGGCGAAGAATTCGATGATCGAAGAGGTGAAGACCCTCCTGAGGTTGATACAGGGGACAGAGGTAATGTCAATGAATTTCTCAGTGGTCGTTTCCCGCCTAGTTTCACGGGGCTGTGACCTTGGAATGAGAAACTAGATGCGTCTGGCCGTAAATGTGATACCAGTTTTGATTCTGAGAGACTAGAGTAGGCAGATGAAGAAGTTGACGAGGTTTCTGAAGCTTCGGAATTTGAAGAGGTGTGTTTTGATTTTTCGAATGTCACAACACTTGAATACTCTGAGATACGCGTATTCCTGCCTTTCCCTGAATAAGGAACAAGGTTAATGTCACCAACAACAGACCTAGAAGAAATCGTCGACACTCCGCACGGAAAGGGCGACAACAACTCCATAGCACTTTCTGTTGTTTGAAATGAGGTAGAATAAACATTTTCCTGCGACTTGGCGCTAACAATTGGCGAAGGCGTCTCCGATGCTTCTTTGATGTCTGATAACGATTTTGAGGGAATAATGTTAACCTCGCGTACCTTGTTAAGCGACAAAGGCACTCGTCTGGCTGGCAAATCCAAGCCAAGGTTAAGAACACAAGGTCGATCGGGGTGCACGTCTTTTCGTTCAGAAAACGTCATATCAGACATGAAATTGGTCGATGACGTACCAGTCACTTCCTTTTCTTTGACCTCAGAACTTTGATATGACAAATGAAACGATGACTTTTTAATAGATAAACCGAGCGGCTTTTGTGGCATAGAATGTTTACCCAGCACAAAATGCGGTGACAAACCCTGAGATTTTAGACAGTCAGTTGAGACGGAGAACCCTTTTTTGTTGGAGGCGTTGAGTGAGGGATTAAACCCTGCAGAGGCGGGGCTTGCCCAAGAGGGGGCAGGGCTAGCCCAGGGGTCAGGTTTGAGGCTGGGGCTCTCGGCTGACTGGTTATTGTTCAGTTCTCGTTCCTCTTGAAGCAATTTCTCAAACTCCAACAACTGGCCAAGGAAGTTGAAGTTTGGAGAAATTGTCGGTCTCTTGTCTTTTACATATCTGAAAGTAATAATATTCTTATTAATTACTGTACATTATTATTAAAGTATTTTTCTTAGCAAAGTTGTTAATGCAAGAAAACTAAACTTATGAAACCAACATAACGTCGGCAAGTTATAAGATTTTGAATTGCACTGGGGTGTGTTTGTGTTTTATGATTCATGTAAAGTATGTACGGCAAGTAGCCTGAAAAATTGTATGCCTAAACCTGGACAAAATATCTATTCAAAAGTGTGCAAGATTTGGCGAACAAAAGCAATGTGACGTGCTCTAATTAGAACTCAGCTAAGAATGATGCATTCAGAATGATACCTCGTGACTCGCACTGGTCATCAATTACGTCATATCTTTTGAACAATTATCCCAAACACAATGCATCAAACGTGTGCAAGCAGTGATTTTTTTCCTTCTTTGTTAAGTACCGGAAAACGGCACTTTCCCATTCTCGGAAAAATTACAAATTTCCCAATTGAAGGTTTTTTTTTTTTTTTTTTTTAAATAAAATGCAACTTTAGTTAATTTACTTATGCAGCTCTATGGCTAGCATCTTAGTAATACAATATTGACAACTTGACATCAGTTATTCTCAATTCTAAGGTATTTGTTAATAAAACATAAAATACACCAATTTCCCAATTTTAAGATTTCACGACGCGAATTTTCCCGATTTCAGAGTTTTCACTACTTTATTTTTCTCAATTTTGAGGTTTTCGCCACTCATTTTCCCAATTAGACTGGTATGAGTAATTTTCCCAATTGGAAAAAAAAAATTGCTGGCTAGTGACAAAAAAAATCCCAGCTTATGCCCATATGACACATATTGATTGCTGTCGTCTTGCCACGAACTTTAACAAAATTGATTGGAATTTAGTTTACTGCAACCACATTTAATTTCAGCTTCATTACATCAAAACCCTTAGGCTTATAGAGACACTCTTAAGAGTCTATATCCTTGGAAGAACCAGTACTTGGTTTCCATGGAAAGATCTTTCTCTGAAAAGTGGGGATCAAACCAGTAAATTGTAACTTCCCAGTAAAAAGGGCAACTCGATTTTGTTTAAGCCAATTCATGTATTAATTAATGTACCTGGGACATCCCAGTTGCAAGGAAGACACCATAGCCAACTTAACAGGCAAATCTGGGACATCACTTTATACATATGCTTTAAACCCAATTTTCCCAGAACCAGGCTCATATTAATAAGTTATCTCTGGTTAATTTTGTACCTTGTAAACATTAGACCATTACAGCGGAAAGTGTCGTCCCTGATTAGCCTGTGCAGACTGCACAGGCTAATCTGGGACGCCACTTTACACACATTTTTTATTATCTGCCCTACCTGTAAGCGTCGTCGGAGGACATGTTGAGGTGTTTCATGATGTAGGCGATGGCCAGTGTGGGTGAGCGTGAGATCCCTGCCAGGCAGTGCACCAGGCAGCAACCATTCGCCTCACGAACCTTGTCTGAAACAACACACAACCATTTTTTAACGTCTTAATTAACCCTTTGCATGCTGGGAAATTTGTCGTCTGCTTAAATGTTGTCTGCTGAATTTCTAAAATTAGCATTTTCTTCGATTTTTTTTCAAAGAATACTATCAGAATAGCAAACAGTTTGGATCCTGATGAGACGCCACATTCTCATCTGGATCCAAACTGTTTGCAAAGGCCTTCAAAATTCGGTTCCAGCACTGAAAGAGTTAACTTCTTAACTCTTTTCCTCACCATACACATTTTGATGCATTTCAAGTCCCTTACAATATCAAATTAAATTAAAGAACTTTCTTACTAGTCAATTTTCAAAGGCTTCATTTCCAACCCTAATATACTGATGAGCAGCAAAAAGCATACAACCTGAACAGACTGAGTTACTCGCATAAAGCAATTTCGCTTTGCTTTTGAGTGGGAAAGGGTAAAATATGCAGCTCAGTCTAAGTTACATCAATGTACCATTTCTTAATATGGTTTTCCATCAATTACCAGTACTTGACACTCACCTTTATGCATGAATACAAGTAAGTGCCATAATGATTAATTATAAATTATATATTATATCATAATTATGTATTGTACTAATTTCTTCGCTGGAATCGGTTTAATTCAATAAAAAGAAGGAATACAATCGAGTATGAATGGAGGAGACTTTTCAAGATGTCATGTTGATGTGGGCAAAGCTTTAATTTAGTCTCATGCTACATGGTTCTAACTATTGATGTACATGTATGGGCAGGACCCAACACTTAAGACTTGCATGAGCATATTATGGAAGCACTATTGTTTTCAAAGAGTTCTAATTGAATGTGTTATGCGCTGTGTCCCATGTTCAAATTTATAATCTGCATGTTCAGCTCTAACTTCACAAAATTTGTGTATGAAATATCTTGGTTTTTTTCCATTGGAATGTATAAGTTTTTTTAACTTTTAATTTGGATAGCACTGCTTCACAAAGAATATAAACAATAAATATTTGTTGCATTTGCCCACCAAAAAACACCCAACAAAAACAAAAATGTCCTATGCACAAATTAGAACATGAGGCCATTGTTTGATTGTGCAACTCCATTAAAATGAGCCATTGTTTACCAACTGAGCCAGTTGCCTGTTATCAACAATTCATTTGCCATATGTTCTTTATTTACGATCGCATCCAATTGATTTTCCAATTTTGTGCAGCATGATGTACATATCACTGTCCCATGCTTGGGAAAAACAACGAAAAAACAGATAAATGTGTCGTGTTCTGAGAAAACTGGGCATAATGCTTGTGCGTAAATTGTCATCCCAGATTAGCCTGTGCAGTCCGCACAGGCTAATCAGGGACGACAATTTCCGCTTTTATGGAATTTTTCGTTTAAATGATGTCTCTTCTTAGCGAAAATCCAGTTTAGGCGGAAAGTGTCGTCCCGGATTAGCCTGTGCGGACTGCACAGGCTAATCTGGGATGACACTTTACGCACAAGCATTTTGCCCAGTTTTCTCAGAACACGCCACAAATATGAAAAAAATGCAGAATCTTTAATGCCAGGAAATGTCTTATGCAATCTGAATTAAAACAAATGATGTCTTATGCAATTTGAATTAAAGTGCCCCTGTTGGATAATAATTAAATATATTCTTCAATACATGCAGCTTTGCTAGAGTTTTATGCACAAAAATTGTACAAGTCTTATTAATAATGCATAACAACAACTTCTGACAATCTGTGACCATTTAAATGCAAATTCATCATTTTAAATGGATTTTTATGAACTCAATGTAATAATTTGATGAATCCATTTGTGCAAACATGCCTAAAACTGTTAATAACAGCATACATACATTAAAAAAAACAACATATTTTCAAATTTGAACTAATCACAAAATTAAAAATAGCTGACAGCAGTTTCAGATCCTCGCATTAATTTAAAAGATATATGTGCCACACTTTGGGAAAATGGGGTTTAATGCATGTGCATAAATTACTGTCCCGAAAAGGCCTCTGCAGTCTGCACAAGCTTATCAGGGATGACACTTTCCGCCTACACTGGTTTTGTGCTTAAAAAAAGACAATACTTAAAACAAAAAATACTAAAAGACTGAAAAAAATTGTCCTTGATTAGCCTGTGCAGACAGCACAGGCTAATATGGAACAACACTTTACGCACATGCATCAAGCCCCATTTTCCCCCAGACTTCAACTAATATTATAATGTTCCTCTACGAAAAGCAGAACCACAGATTTAGTGCTAGATTAGCACTAAATCTGTTTTCAACAACCCAGACACACATAAGTAATACCAAGGAACTGGAAGGCCTGTTCGAAGTACGGGATCAGTTTGGCACTGTAGTTGTCATTGACCGGTATACGCAGGAAGTGTCCATCGGGAATGTGGGACGGCTTCACACCGTTGGCACTCACGTTCAGTACGTACGTTATCTCGTTCACCTGCAGCGATAAAATAGCATTTTGTCCATAAAAGGTGTTACTTTTCGTTTTATTTAGCCCTTTGCATGCTGGGAAATTTGTCGTCTGCTAAAATGTTGTCTGCTAAATTTCTAAAATAAGCATTTTCTTCGATTTTTTTTCAAAAAATACTATCAGAATAGCAAACAGTTTGGATCCTGATGAGACACCATGTTCTGTGGCGTCTCATCTGGATCCAAACTGTTTGCAAAGGCCTTCAAAATCCGGTTCCAGCGCTCAAAGGGTTAGTAATCATTTGAGCCTTGCTCTGTGAAAACAGGGCTTATTGCCTGTGCAAAAGTGTCAGCCCAGATTAGCCGGTGCAGTAAACAGTTTGATCAGGGACAACACTTTCCGCTTTTATGGTGTTTTTTGTTGAAAGAAAATGTTTTCTTAGCAAAAATCTAGTTTTAGCAGAAAGTGTCTTCACTGATTAGTCTGTGGGGACTGCACAGGCTAATCAGGAACAACACTTTACACAATTAAACCCATTTTTCCATAGCGAGGCTATTTTTCCATAGCGAGGCTATTTTCCCATAGCAAGACTCATATTCAGGTCACCAGTTTGGCATTCTATGAATAAAAGGTGCCATATGACTTTAAATTGTGTAATCATTGATTTTATACTAAGGTCACCTGAGTACTTAAACAAATCATAGTCCTTGAACAACTGCAACAGTACGTTGGAATTTTGTTCTCTTGGTAAATAAATTATTTTCAAATTTATTATATGTGGGGCTGGTTATGTTTATTATCTTATTCACCTGTAGATAGAATGGTGTTTTGTTATAATAAAAGGTGCGAAGTTAATTTTTTATTTAATGATTTATATTCAGTTTACTTCCTAATTAATCATAATCTTGAAACGAATGCATCAGTGCTTTAACCCTTTGCATGCTGGGACATTTGTCGTCTGCTAAAATGTTGTCTGCTAAATTTCTAAAATTAGCATTTTCTTCGATTTTTTTTCAAAGAATACTATCAGAATAGCAAACAGTTTGGATCCTGATGAGACGCAACGTTTTGTGGCGTCTCATCTGGATCCAAACTGTTTGTAAAGGCCTTCAAAATCCGGTTCCAGCACTGTAAGAGTTAACATTCTTGGGGCTTGTTCATAAAATTTAAGTTAATTATCAATTGGCTATTACAATTTTCCTCTCACTCTTTAAGTAATATATAACTATTTTATTACATTATATAACAATTCAGGCTTAATATAATGTTTATTATGTATTATTAATTTTGATTTCATTGAACACAATAAAACTGCTATGTCATTCAAATATTCATGAACTGTGAACACATACCAAAAGTGTTTAATTTGGCACATATTCAGTGCAAAGATCACGAGTCAATACCAATAAAATGTTGGTCTTTCACAAACTATTTCAAGATACCACTACTACGATGACTATCAATATCAATATTTTCATAAAAGTCATTCTGAAGTTATGAGAACTCAAGATGTATTAATACTTTGCAGCATCAATATTTTTATTTTAGTCAGTCTAAAGTTATGAGAAATCCACTTTGAAATATCAATATTTTTCTTAAAATCAGTCTTAAGTCATGAGAAATGAATCAGTAATGTCAACACTTTGTTATTGGATCACAAACAAAATACATGCCCTCGGAGGTTATTTGCCCTTTGATGAATGTTTGCTCTCCGCTTTTAAGAGAAACTGCCAGAAGCGGAAGACGTTTATCAGAATCACAAGCAAGATAAACATGTAGTTATTGATTGTAAATATTAGTATCAATATTTCAACAATGTTGAAGAGTTGTGTACACATGCCTTCATAAACAGTGCAAACAAGAGTTGGGTTTGTCTAACAATATATTGTGGCTATCTTGAAACACTCTGGTGTTTCTAACCCTTTGAGCGCTGGAACCGGATTTTAAAGGCCTTTGCAAACAGTTTGGATCCAGATGAGACGCCACAGAACGTGGTGTCTCATCAGGATCCAAACTGTTTGCTATTCTGATAGTATTCTTTGAAAAAAATTGAAGAAAATGCTAATTTTAGAAATTAAGCAGACGACATTTTAGCAGACGACAAATTTCCCAGCATGCAAAGGGCTAACTTTCAGAGAAAAAGTTTGGCCATCCTACTATGAATTACTCAGGAACAAGACTGACCAAATGAGTCAGCAGCCAAAGCCTTGATGACGGTTCCTAATTTTGTACTAATTTAAAGAGAATTATACTAAAAGATGAGCTGAATATCAAGAAGAAATATTTAAAGCGTGGACAAAAATTATTAAAGCCTCTGTTTCAATCACAATGTTGTCTTGACAGTCAAAGGTTTGGTGCTACTAGACTTCAGTATTTAACATGTTATCAATATAGAAAAAACAAGGCTTGTTATCATAGGATGACATATGCTCCCTTTTCCCACATTTTTCTAAACCTAAACGCAAAGTGTTTTTCCATATTTTTCGAAAACTAAACGCAAAGTGTGATGGAATTTCAGAAAGACAGACAGACAGAAGGACAGTGCGATCACTAAATGCCCACCTTCAGGGGCATACAAATAAATAAATATGAAATCAGTCAATATCTTACATTCGTTATATATATTTTTTGATTCCTTTCTTTCCATATTGTCTTAAAGCATAACTTAAATTACAACACAAGTATCATTTAGTTACGTGAAGTGTACAGGACTGGTATTTACATGGATACCATCACTAAGGACTTTTAACTGACTGAGAACCACCAACCACCTCTCAGATCTTACAAACAACACAAGCCTCGCAACTTCATTGATATTTACCAATAATTAATGACCGATAAATAAAACCAGGCAGTATACAGTGTATAACATATAACAATCTCATTCCATGACTCAGAATCATTTAATCAATAGCCTGCGCACGGTGTCTCACAATAGGTACATTCATTCCCTCCAGCAATCCAGGGACCAGTTATTGCACCGCAGGGACCAGCTAGGCACAATTGGCGTTGGAGAGAATCGCTGACATTTCTGAACCCGCTGCCACTTTGGGTAGATTAATGTGGAGGATGTTGTGAATTAAGGCAATTTGGGGCAAAATACTGCCTCCAACTGATATTTACCACACTTGTGGTGGACAGTGGACAGAGAAGCATTTGGAGATATACTTCATGTAGTACCCCTTTGAGCGCTGGAACCGGATTTTAAAGGCCTTTGCAAACAATTTGGATCCAGATGAGACGCCACAGAACGTGGCGTCTCATCAGGATCCAAACTGTTTGCTATTCTGATAGTGGTCTTTGAAAAAAAGTGAAGAAAATGATGATCTAAGAAATTCAGCAGACAACATTTTAGCAAATGACAAATTTCCCAGCATGCAAAGGGTTACTGAACATATGTCACATATTATAAATTTCAATTCGGAAATGGCACTGAAAGGAAGCTGTTTGAATAATATACATTATATTTGACTTCAAAATAGAAACAAACCTAAATAGATGTTATTTAATGATAAAGATCCACTGGTAATTAGAATGTTAATTTTATCCACCCGTTTGTACCTATGATTATACATATGAAATGCATTAATCATTATGACATAATATAAAATTAACTGTAAAAATATACATAATATCATTAACAAATGTTTGACAATAATTTGTTGCTGTTGTTTAACAGAACATTCAAAGCATTTTAAGGTGCATACATCATGTACAATTAACCCTTTGAGCGCTGGAACCGGATTTTGAAGGCCTTTGCAAACAGTTTGGATCCAGATGAGACGCCACAGAACGTGGCGTCTCATCAGGATCCAAACTGTTTGCTATTCTGATAGTATTCTTTGACAAAAAAATCAAAGAAAATGCTAATTTTAGAAATTTAGCAGACAACATTTTAGCAGACGACAAATTTCCCAGGATGCAAAGGGTTAAAAGCATTTTAAAGTGCATACATCATGTATGATGAAATCAAAGGACATAAACCGGCTCAGTCCAAAGTCTCTTATCAAGGCTGTTTGTATACTGATTTTGAAATAATTACCCTGACTGGGTCATGAAAGCATTACTCATTTAAACTGGTTGGAAGGTTTGCTGAGGCAAAAAGACAACAGAAATCTCACACAGCTCAGCAGGGGAGAATTTTGCACAGGGCACTCACAAAAACTCAATGTAAACACTGTTCTTGACAACTGACATTAATTTGCTTTAAATATAGCTACAAAACAGGGAGTTAACTTTAATTTGCTTTAAATCTTGCTACAACAGGTGGAGATAAAGTTGTTCTTGAAAAACACTTGCATTAATCATTTTGGCCTTGGTTGTTGGATGCTAAAGATGTTTTTATGGAATTAAATTCAGAGGAAGTCATGATAATGCACTTTGAAAGCCCCACCTCAATCCCCAAGTCTCACAAAGGGAGATAACACATAATGAGGGTAAAAAGGGAGACAATTTTGAATGAGCTGCATTACAACTTCTTGTAACAGCTGTAATAAAATCTTTCATTGCTACAGCTTACCTTTGAAAAGAAAATTGGCATAGTCAGATAACATTGTACTTATTAAAATGTTGGACATACAGATACAAGAAACTTGAAAGTGAAAAATCCTAATCAAGTTGTCTATTTTTTTTTTTTATTATTGCAACTCAGAGAGATAGCTGATTTAAAAAAAAATAGATTTACAAAATGATCACCGTAAGACCTAATAATTCTACATCTGGATGACTTTTCTAGCAAATGGCAGTGCCTACACTGTGAAGATCTTCCTACGAGGAAGTAAACGCTGCTACGACTTCAGAGTTATACCCGTTTAACACCCACTCCAGAGACGAATTTTGTTTGCTCAACTATCGGGTATCTATCAAGACATGGGAATGCACATATAGGCAGGTCAGACTGTCTAAACTTTTGTGGTTAACCGCACAAACCACATAAACTGTCGCCCTTTGAACCTTGCTGTCAATACACCCCAATTATCATACCGCTCAGTCACTTGAATGGGATCACATGCAGCTTATCACCTTCTTATTTCATAGATGATGTCACCCACATGTAGGAAGATGACAAGCAATATTGAGGAATTTATTGTAATTTCAAGACTTTATATCATCCTTTTCTAGATATTATACACTCTAACACCCATGAAGTTTCACGTTGAAATCTTGTATCATATCTGAGATATAGCCCAGAAAAGTTACATCATACAAAAACAACAAAGGGCAATAACTCTTATTTAAGAAAGTGTAGGGTTATAGTTTTTGTGCATGACATTTCTTCCCATTGATTTCTACACACCAATGAAGTTTCATGTTGAAATCTTGTATCATATCTAAAATATAGCCCTGAAAAAATACATCATACAAAAACAACAAAGGGCAATAACTCTTTTTTAAGAAAGTGTATGGTAATGGTTCTTGTGCATGGGAATCCAAAAACAGGAAGGTCAGACTAGCTGTCAAAACGTTTGTGGTTAACCGCACAAACCACATAAACTGTCGCCCTTTGAACCTTGCTGTCAATACACCCCAATTATCATACCGCTCAGTCACTTGAATGGGATCACATGCAGCTTATCACCTTCTTATTTCATAGATGATGTCACCCACATGTAGGAAGATGACAAGCAATATTCAGGAATTTATTGAAATTTATTAATGTCAAGGTTTTATATCATCCTTTTCTTGATATTATACACTCTAACATTAGAAGGTTTTTTTTAATTCAGTGTTGTATCCAGTGAACATTCTTCTGTGAAAGTTTTTTCTTGGCAAAAAAAAATATGCTCAAATTTGTAAATATTCAAATACAACATAATCAATTTTAATTAACAATGATTTGTCATTCTAAGGCATGTTCACTAATTGCATGCTTTGCATATAAAAAAAACATGTCATTTTTTATTTATTGATAAAACAACTTGAGCCTGAAAATAATTTATTAATACAAATAAAATAATGAATAACACAGTAACAATAACAATATTTTGTTCAAAATATTATTAGCCATCTCATGTTCTTTCAATAATTAAAATGTATTAAATTGCATTTCGTCTAGACCAAACCACAAAATAGCAACATAAACACGAAATGTTTCAATTTGTACAATGACTCATGGCTGCCAAGTGCCAAGGCAAATCATCTCCTGTAAAACAATACTCGCATTAGTGAAAATGGAGAAAACTGGAGAACCACCGCAATCATCCCTGACAGTTCATTGACAGAAAAATACCCATCAGTCCTCTAATTACATAATCACTGTTTAAATACTACTCATCAGCTCCCCATGATAATAACACCAATATTGGATTCCTTTAAAAAAATCTGTGATTTGTGATTTTTGTGATGTGTATGATGATAATCTGTGATCTGCGATTTTGTTTTCATGGATTGAAATGGAAACCTGTTGCATAGATCTAATTTTCATTTGTAAATCATGACTAGCATTTATTATTGCTCACAATCTTGTTTTTTTCGTAACTGTCATGTAATATTTGGAAATTTGCAACCTGTCAATATTAATTATTGCTCACAATATTTGTTTACATCACTGTCATGTAATATTTGGAAATTTGCAACCACCGTGCTCAGTTTTCTGAGATATGATCTGACCTAGAATATATGATTTCTTCAAACACATTTACAAAGTTCAGAGTAAACATTGAAAATGACATACAGAATGCAGATAAAAACGGAAAATTATCCTGCCATCTGCAATATGACAAATTGTGTTCTATTGGCTCTGTAATTTGTCCCTTGTTTGTGGAAGAGCGCAGTGACATTGTGATTACTCAAAGACTGGCACAGAATTGGCACAGCTGTAATTTAACCCATTTATGCCTAGTGGACTCTCCCATCCTTATAAATTGGATCAATTTATTTCCAAAATTAGGGATGTCTAGTATATTTATTTCTGTATTTAGAATATTTCTTACAGAAATTCCTTTAAGCAAACAGCGCAGACCCTGATGAGACGCCGCATCATGCGGCGTCTCATCTGGGTCTACGCTGTTTGCCAAGGCCTTTTTTCTAGATGCTAGGCATAAATGGGTTAATACAAATTGTACCAACAACAAATGGCTTTTCAAAGTAGGGCTATTATAGTGTCTTCTTTTGGATGTATGGTTTCAAAATAAGTTCACAGATTAAAGCATGACATTAACAAGTGATGTGTTTGTGAAACACTATGTCCCCTTTTGAGCGATTTTGACCCATATATTTGACCTTTGACCTTGAAGGATGACCTTGACCTTGACCGTTCACCACTCAAAATGTGCAGCTCCATGAGATACACATGCATGCCAAATATCAAGTTGCTATCTTCAATATTGCAAAAGTTATGGCCAATGTTAAAGTTTGTGCAAACAAACCAACAAACAAACAGACAGGGCAAAAACAATATGTCCCCAAGTATAGACTGGGGGACATAAAAAACAACAAATAACCAGGGTCCACATTTTGAATTTTATAACAAACTACTTAACAAGAGGTTACCTATTATAAAACCCAGCCAAAACAGCTCAATTTATCAAGAAACTTAAGAACGTGTGGCTAATAGACTATCAACTGTACCTACATGTCAAATGAGCCTCGTTCTGGGAAAACTGGGCTTAATGCATGTGTGCAAAGTGTCATCCCAGATTAGCCTGTGCAGTCTGCACAGGCTAATCAAGGACAACACTTTCCGCTTTTATGGAATTTTTCATTTAAAGGATGTCTCTCCTAAACGAAAATCCAGTGTGGCCAGAAAGTGTTGTCCTTGATTAGCCTGTGCAGACTGCACAGGCTTAAATGGGACAACATTTTACACACATGCATTTAATCCAGTTGAATTCTAAATTATAGTTGGATACTTGGTTAGATGTTATTGCAATAAAATTCAGATATAATAATATCATTGACACTTATTTAGAAAAACTAATCAAACAAGGGCTGTTTGTAAAACATGCATGCCCCCCATATGGGCTTTCAGTTGTAGTGGCAGCCATTTGTGTGAATACGTTTTTGTCACTGGGTGGTGGTGGTGGTGGTGGTGGTGGTGGTGGAGGAAACCATTTTACTGTGTTGAGTCACCGTGACCTTGACCTTTGACCTAGTGACCTGAAAATCAATAGGGGTCATCTGCCGGTCATGACCAATGTCCCTATGAAGTTTCGTGATCCCAGGCCTAAGCGTTCTTGAGTTATCATCCGGAAACCATTTTACTGCTTCAGGTCACTGTGACCTTGACCTTTGACCTAGTGACCTGAAAATCAATAGGGGTCATCTGCCGGTCATGACCAATGTCCCTATGAAGTTTCATGATCCCAGGCGTAAGCGTTCTTGAGTTATCATCCGGAAACCATTTTCCTATTTCCAGTCACTGTGACCTTGACCTGTGACCTTGACCTTTGACCTAGTGACCTCAAAATCAATAGGGGTCATCTGCGAGTCATGATCAATGTTCCTATGAAGTTTCATGATCCTAGGCCTAAGCGTTCTTGAGTTATCATCCGGAAACCATCTGGTGGACCGACCGACAGACCGACAGACCGACATGAGCAAAGCAATATACCCCCTCTTCTTCGAAGGGGGGCATAATTAAAATGTATGTTTTTCAAATATGGATTTTTTAAAACCATTTCACTTTGGGGCCCGTAGATACTCCAGTAAAAGGCCTGTAAGCAAATGAATACCTGTACAATGTCGTGTGAGAGGGCGTCCTGCTGAGAGCCCAGGTAGAGGAAGGGCAGTATGCGGGTGGGTCCCACATTGGTGACCGGCAGGCAGGGCTGGGACAGGGAGGTCAGCGCCGCACACCGGTAGCTGCTCGCCTTGCTCTCGCACAGCGACGGGTACATAGTCTGGAACGCCAGGAACCCGCCTGCAAACAGAGGAGGATTCAATCTTTAATATGACTACCGCTGATTGTTGTTATGTGTATACAGACACAGAATAACAATTCTTCTTGTTATCCCTCTACCACTAAGATACCCATTTTGACCCATTTGTTGCTAGGATCCATAGAAAATTAAATTAAATTACAGACCTTTTCTAATAGATTCAAGTTTTATTGGCTTCATTTACAAGCTAAGATACTGATGTTATTAAATATTTATTATAGTTATGAAATTGGACATTTTTGTAGAGGAATTTTGGTCCTAGAATTTTAAGAACAAACTTTGTTCTACAAGGAGATAAAAAAAAACATATTTTCACATTACTACCAGAATAAGTCAATATTTTTTTATCTTCAGATAGGTGTGTGTGAGTACCTGAATGTATTCATAATTTACATTTCTTGTCTGTTAGAATGATAAAGTTCCTACTACCAATAATAAACTTTTTTTAAAGAGTATTGTCGTGAGCCATCTTTTTGAAATCTAACTCCATAAGTATTCAAGGAAAAAATAATTGGTCATTGACCCCACTTTGTGACCTTGACTTCAGACCAGAATTCATCAATATTTCATAGATCATTTAAAACTCTCTTATATTTCTCTCATTTCATCCAATAAGGTAATGATTTGGTCACAAGCCTTCAAACTCGCAGTAAATGATTCTAATGGCAAACAAATAAATAATACATGAATTGGATTACTACAGGGCTGGCATAAATTAGCCACGGTATATTGGTGGCCATAGACTCATTATTATTAATTTAAGACCCAAGGTCTGGATATCGGTAAGCATTCTGTTCTTACTGGTACGTCCACACAAGTCAATGGAGGAATTCAATTAATTATTTACGGAGAGAAAACTATACTCTATAAATTCCATCCATGTATGGCAATCCTACATCAGACCTGTCCCAAATCCACTCCTATGTGAACCATGCAACGAGTTTGCATCACAATGGTTTAGCGCATAACCATTGTATGTTTTAAAGCCCCATAAACACTCAAAATCAAGGAATATTTTGTAAAATATTTTGCTAAATAAAGTTAACCTGCTCGTAAATATTTGGATATCGTCGCGGGAAGCACAAATGGAATATATTGTACCACAAAAAATAAAAACCAGCATTTTGTATCTCGTTAAATTATGTTACCAGACCACATCTAGCATTGAAATTTTGGCTATCTTATAAGAAACACTGATTTTGTATGGGTTAGCTTTATTTTACAAAATATTTGTTGATTTTAAGTTTTTATGGGCCTTTACAGAAATGCTTAGCAGATACATCATTTCCACGTTTAATTCTCGATACTCACAATAAACAAGCATCGAAAGAGATCGTCTCACAGAATATGCAGTACACATTCTGTATAAATACCATGATGTTCTCAGTCGAAACATCATTTTTAGAACTAAACTAGAGCTTTGTCACAGACGTGACATTAATACCCCCACATGACCGGGCATGACCCATATTCAAACTTGACCTAGACATCATCTAGATACAACTTCTGACCAAGTTTGGTGAAGATTGGATGAACACTACTTGAATTAGAGAGTGGACAACATGCTGAATGTTTAAACTGCACTAAGTGACCCTATGACCTAGTTTTTGACCCGGCATAACCCATATTGGAACTTGACCTAGACATCATCTAGATACATCTTCTGACCAAGTTTGGTGAAGACCGGATGAAAACAACTTGAGTTAGAGAGCGGACAACCAATACGGACCGACCGACCGACAGACAGACAAACTGACCGACAGACAAGCTCACTCCTATATACACCCCTAAACTTCATTTGTGGGGGTATAATAATACTGCATGCATGCTTGCTATGATATCAGTTGTTTTTTTACTGAGATATGTAATTAAATGAGTTTTAACATAAAGAAATCTGATACAAAACAAGGTAGCTATGACAAGAAAATTGCATTACAATATGTGTGTTTTAAGAATCATAATGATATTGAACTGCAAAGAATTGCATAAAACTTAAACAATACTCTGTATTAGCATGTATAATATTTACATACTTGTGAATATGGCATTTCAAATTGGCATCTATATAGTAGATCCTGAAGCAATCTTCCGAACATTTAACCACAAAATGTACTGTCGTGCACATGTTAAACCCTTTGCATGCTGGGAAATTTGTCGTCTGCTAAAATGTTGTCAGCTAAATTTCTAAAATTAGCATTTTCTTCGATTTTTTTTCAAAGAATACTATCAGAATAGCAAACAGTTTGGATCCTGATGAGACGCCACGTACTGTGGCGTCTCATCTGGATCCAAACTGTTTGCAAAGGCCTTCGAAATCCGGTTCCAGCGCTAAAAGGGTTAACAATATATTTGAGCTGCGTTCTGTGAAAAGGGGGTTTAATGCATGTGAGTAAAGTGTCGTCCCATTTTTACAGAGTGAGGCTCATTAATAAGTCTGAATAGAGACTGGTCTTAATGTTTAGAAGGTCCATTTAGAGACAAGAATACTGAAAATATATGACCCACATCAAGCAAAAATGGGCCTTATGCCATGTACGGCCAGCATAAGCTCCAGACCAGCCTGCGCAATTGGTTAGTTTATTTAAATTGATTTACTCTTAAAGGCATCACAAGCTTTTTATCGTGTGTATAGAAACTGCAATTAATTCTTGCTAAATCTTCATTATTAAACTGATTTTTCAATGCAAATTCTTTGTATGTTGGTCTGTGAGACGTTCTTCAGAATATTTTTTTGCAAAGATTTTTTTAGAGTTTGTGGACTGCCCAGACTTAAAAAAAACTTGTCCACAGAATTTGGCATTTTAAAATTTGTTGTCATTAAATGCTTAAAATTGATAAATGTTCAAAATCGGAACTGCAGAGCTACAGTTGAAAATATTTTTTTAATAATCACGAGTGAATTAAAATCGATATTCCACCAATACCAACAAATATTTTATTTTATGCTTATAATTGACTATTTTGGTATTTTTGCTGAAATACTGACATCGTAACATCATGAACACGACGTCATTTCACAGTATCAATTATTTTTACTGTTAATTTTCACTGTTTGAAAAAGTGAATTATCAGTTTTAATTCACTGATATTACCACTGGAAAGCATACAATAAAGGCAAACATTAACTTCAACAATCCAACAATTTGTCAATCACATTTAAGACGATTCAACATACTAACCTTAATGTGTTTCAATGTGACACAGGACCTAATCCATGAAATACACAAATCTATACCCATAATAGAATTCAATAAACAGTAATCCACAAACTAACTGCATCATATATTAGTAGTTATCAAATTGAATATTATGACGTCGAAATTAGAAAATTTCACAAGTATTTACTGTTGACTACCATGTTTCACCACTCTCTTGTCTACGTCATTTGTTTATACGCAATTTGTACTATTCCTGTATTGGACAGACCCTCATCATTAGTTTATACACAATCCTCACAATTTCTGTATTGGACACACCGTAAACATTTCCCAATCACTTCAATGACATAGCCTCAAATATAATGCTCCACCACAAGATAAATTTCCATTTACATTTAAGTAAGTACAAAAAAAAAACCTACTCAGTGTTACATCTTGTTGTGACACAATAACAGCTGATCACCAGCAGCAAAGACAACGCACTGATAAATAAAAACACCCCTCGAATGGAAATTGCGTAGAAAAGTGTACCGTGTACGGAGTTCATATACAGAATCAATACCCCAGCCTCCCCATACAAGAGTCGAGAAACATATCGAGCACAATGACTCACTTTTGCCAATATAGATAAATCTAGTTAAAATATGGGCACATTGTGAACAGAGGCCTCATATTGGACAATACGGAAAGTGGCGCTGGCCATTTCAACGGCTTCGTTGACAATCTGGTGGCAAGTTGTCAATCAATAGTGACATTAATTAAGCGATCGTCTTCTCACCCCGTTTCTTACTGAAGAAAGCAGCGAGTATCAGCTAGATGCAGTTGCAGAGCATATTTGAGCCTTGTACTGTGAAAACTGGGCTAAATGAATGTGCGAAAAGTTTTGTCCCAGATAAGCCTGTGCGGACTATGCACAGGCTAATCAGGGACTACACTTTTTGCCAGTATGGTATTTTTGGTATAAAGGAAGTTTGTTCTTCGCGAAAAATCCAGTTTAGTGTCATGTGCAGTTCACCGTGAGGCTTATCTGGGATGACACTGCACATGCATTAAGCCCAGATTTTCCAGTGCGTAGTTCATTTGTTCCCAATGACTCGCAATGATGGTGACATGTACAACAAGGGCTTCTTTTACAGCTTATAGTTCCTGACAAAATACCCCAGGGTCTATACAAAGTTTCTTGGAGTCAAAATTTTGTAATGCACTAAATTTTTAACCCATGGATGTTGTCAACTGTTCATGTTATTATAACTTAGATGCTCAACAAATCTACTTTGTTTTCAGAATACAACATGTTTTTGAGATCTTTCGTCAAACATGAAAGTTTATCACTGAGGTTACTGCGGATACCATTAGATTTCAAATATAAACTGTTATATTAAGTTTAGTACAATTTCTGTGAAGACTTAAACAAACAAATGAAATTTGTAAATGAATTACCTCCCCTTATCTGAGGTGACTAAATTCTCTAAGCGAAATAAGGTCTTTAACATTTTGTATTTTCTATCAAGGGCATATTCTCACTTTCATTGCCAGACTTATTGCCTACTATGTGAGACCATGGTCAACCATGGTAGACCATGTCAAGAGACATTAAAAACTGAATGAACAAGAGCTGTCACCATAGGATGACATATATGCCCCCTTTTTCCACATTTTTGTAAACCTAAACGCAAAGTGTTTTTCTACATTTTTCGAAACCGTAACGCAAAGTGTGACGGAATTTCAGATGGACAGACAGACAGACGGACAGTGCCATCACTATATGCCCACCTTCCGGGGCATAAAAATGCACATTAATTGGCAATACAGCCTGAATGCACCGGCAAATGATTCCAATAATGGTAACCTATAATTAAGATATTTTCACATTGTTTGCAATGCCGACTATTTCAAACATTTGTAAATGCCTGAAAAGTAATTTTAATGTCTTTACATTTTATTTGCAAAGTATTTTCCAGTTCTGAAAATTAGTGTTGGTATTTAACAAAACATGGTCTACTATGACTCATATGCCCATGAACTATAACGGTGATTCATGATAGTTCACAGTAAAATGAAAACTATGAAACACAGACTGTTAAAAAGGTTAGTGTATTTGTTACCTCCCTTTGTTTCTTCAAATGAAAGTGGACATGGTGATAATGATGATAATCAATAGGACCATGGTTAAATGTCAACTGAGGCAGCATTAACTCTTTGAGCGCTGGAACCGGATTTTGAAGGCCTTTGCAAACAGTTTGGATCCAGATGAGAAGCCACAGAACGTGGCGTCTCATCTGGATCCAAACTGTTTGCTATTCTGATAGTGCTCTTAGAAAAAAAATCAAAGAAAATGCTAATTTTAGAAATTCAGCAGACGACATTTTTGCAGACAACAAATTTCCCAGCATGCAAAGGGTTAACAAAATCTTTTCAAAGACACCAAGTACTGTTTCTTGCAAGGACTTGAAAGTGTCATTAATTAAGCTCAAAGATTGTGTTGCAGTTGAGATTAAAAATCATAGGTTTATATAAGAGTACACCTGTTTTCCCTACACCTTTATTGCCCGAGTGAGACACAGTTATGTCATTTTGTTAAACTCATGAAACTTAAGACACCTTCAAAGAAGTGAAGGGCAAATGTTTCATCTATCAAATTCTGACAGCTTAATAGACCCTCCTGTCAACATTGTATGCTTAGCCTTTACAAAAATCAAATTTATGAATTAAAACAAAAAACTATGAATTAAAATTGCTGTAGCGAATAAAATTTATACTTGATTGATACATTGTAAACTTGCTAATTTAAATAACCATAGTGAATAAGCAGAAACAAATTTAATTAATTGAACACGATTTATCATTTAATATCTGCATGATGCCCGCACTTTTGTGAGCCTGAGTGTAATGTCACATTTTATTGGCGGAAGTTTTCGGTATCTTGGCCATACCACAGGTTTTGTTCTGTATACATTTGTTTAGGGTTAACTTGTTTAGGGTTTACGTTTTTCAGGTATTAGTCATAATGAAAAGTTGAAGTGTAGCGGGCTACACCCATGGCTAATTTGCATTGTAATGAAACAAGACTCTGTTTTGGTTGCAATGCTGTCAGGTGCTGATATTGTATTTTTAAGAGGCCCATCACAGCTGTAGTGTAACCTGCTGTGATGTAACCTTATAAACAACAATTGAGTGAAACATCTTCAGGGGATTTTCACCTTATATAACAGAGACTTATTCAAGGCCTCTTCCTAATAAAACATTCCTGTAAAATCATGTGGGTTTTTTCCCCTACATTAAAACTTATACCAGCTTTTTTATTTCCCAAAATCAGCTTTTTAAACTGTAATTCTTCCCAAAATCAATACGCTAGGGACTCTTCCTGATAAGCCAAGACAAACCCCTGTTCCTACAATAAAACGATAAATTAGACATAATGTTTGGATTCAGACTTCCCGAAACTCCATCGGACCTACGGACATGTCCGACATTAACTTTCAAGGGCCGATCGAAATTCGTAGCTCGTCAGCCCAAAATGTCCGAAAGAATACTTTCAGGTTTTTCCATAGAATTAAAATTATTTATCGAATTTCGGCAGACTATGCACTTAGCCTAAAGTGAAATACGCTCGTAATCGCCCATTATTTATCCCGCGTTTGATTGGTCCAACATAATCACAGCGAAAATCGTGAATATCCGCCTGTGTTCGATGCAGAATTTTCTTCCGTAAGTAAACAAATAAATATCCGTGTTTCTCTGCAGCTTCGCGGCGAACCAAAAGGTGTATGCGTCAATCCGGGTTCGGTACATTTGACCTTCTCTCGACTGAGTTAAATTCACGAGTCGGCCGTGGACACTTATTTTGTTCACGCATTTAAATTTTCTGTACAATCCGACATTCATAACTAAATCCAGTTTTGTCAAGATTTTGTGACTTCTTTGTAGATCACATTAACGCTTGTGTAATGCGACAGACAATAACCCCACTTGCCTAACATGACAGCAGGGTTTTTTTTTGGCCCGTTTTTATAGCCGAATAACGGCTATATTCCCAATGGCAAAAAGTATACTTTTTTCNTAAAGCCCATGCTTTCCTCGAGGAAGAATGGTGTGATGTTGTACATGAAGTGTAATTTTCACATGCGTTTAATAAGAACAAAGAATTTACATGAAATACATGAGAACTGTTAATTTGTGAATAGAATTCATTAACTTTACGTGAACAATAAAACGTGGCAATGTTTTTCAGATTAAAAATTTAATTATACGCATTTAAAAATACTTACTGTATATGGAATATTTTTCGTTATACCAGGGTATAACATACACATAATGCAATAAGGTAGGTGAAAAAACGTGTTTTGAGAAAGCCAAACTATGCTTATCCATACCTAAATGTATGCATCGATGACCTGCCAGTTATATCGCGATCCGGATATATCGTGTTTGCGATCCGTGGATCCTGCGAACCGCGATGTAACGGAACTGTATTTACAGAAAACAAAACAACAGCTGGGGATATCAACGAACACGCTTGGATGGTATAACCAGGTGAAGAAAGATGAAGACGAACTTGAGGATATTGACCATGACATTCACCATTTAAAAAGATATGATACTGACAGTGACTATTGTAGTGATTTTCAGGATGCGGAATTGTATGTTGATAGAATAATGTTCTACTCTAAAGAATATGATTTAGATTAAAGTGATAATCAAACAATATTTCTGTTGGTCTAATTATTTTTCATGTTTTCTAAGGATTTTTTTTTATTTTCACAAATTTTCTTTGGTCTGACAGAATACCCTAAGGTCTGACAGAAAACTCTGGCCAGTCAGACCAAATGTCTGACAGAAGGCTTTTGAGTTTTGGGAAGTCTGTGGTTTAAACTTAATAAATAATCAAATGTGAACAAATAAATTAATAATACAAAACTGAACTGTTTCTTTCTGCAACATTTTCTTTTAATGTTAAAAAATACGCTTACTTACATTGGCATGGCTGCATTAAATTCTTTGCAAATTATTTCTGTTTATTTTTTCTTCAAAATAACACCTTGAATATTAATAACTTAATACCAACATTTTTTATATGCCCTAAAAGTTTAAAATTCAAATTTATACATCTTCTCAAATTATGAAATATTTATAATAAATCTTCAAGACAATATTGCTAAAATTATCATTTAATATAATTATTTCATAACTTTAGCATGACAAAGATAATTTGATAGGTCTATTTATTTCCATATTGTGAAACCAATGTTCCTACATTATTTTTATCATTTTTATTTCCCATGATTTTAACTTCAAATTTCACAATGTTATTTTATTAAAAAAATTCTAGATCAATATTTTTTAAACTATTTTTTAAATTTTAATTGTCTTACCATCTTCACAAGCAGCCATTTTCCGTTTCAATCCCGTTCTCCAACGCTTGTTCAAGAACCTCCTCTCTTGAACTTCAAGTTTCTTATTCATTCACACAAAAAATCCACGGCAAGAATTTTTGTTTACCACCAAATGTTCATCCATCTTCAAAACATGTCGTTAATAAACTTAACTAACACTTCCTCAGGAACCGGAAAAAAACTAACCCAACGAAAAAAAAATTGAGGTCTTTTATAATGTAATAAATATTTAGTAGCCCTTTAAGTCAAAGAACACATTGATATTACGGCTGATTTCAAAGCTGTTTCATTCTTGTTTAAAGGCAAGTGGAGTGAATCTCAACTCTTCAGCATTAAACACTGCAGGGTTATTATGTGTCACTGCCTTGATGTGGGGATGACTCACTGTTGACAGCCTGTACACAGGGCTAACCAGTTTTTGAAACGTGTTTCCCTATTGTCATACATCCAATTTTCAGTTCATTATTTCGTACAGACCATTAAACGCACTGATATGACCATCCAATGAGTCAAAAATTAGAAATAATAAATTGCCACCAATTTCCCTAAAAATATTACAACAATTTAATTTAAAGTATGTGTATTTATTGTTCAATGGAACATCATTATAACAATATTAAACACAATTATGATTATTAAACTTCAACCCCTGAACCCTGTTTGGCTGCATGTGACACATAAAACACCTATTCACATTCACATGTGTTCCGTTTAATTCATACAATGTACAGGATACCGAAATAATGACCATACGTCATTAGAATACATACCACTTTGTTGTATACACAATTGTGACTCATGCGAATGGCACCCCACGATATCAAACTGCACAGATAGACCTTTTATGTATTATAAATAGCCCAATTCTCTGTATTGATGTAGTAAGTCACTGACCAAGTGTTCCCATTAGTGTTGATAAATCTTTATCTCTGTTTTTAGTGTTAATCAGTGTCCATAATTTATTATAATTTTTTTTTGTTGAATATCATTTGCAAGCAGTAACTAACTTTAATAAACCATTAAAAGTTTTTCTGAATGTAAATTTAATTTTATTTATATATGTTTTTTAAATAACATGAATAAACACAAGAATTAAGTCCATATTATTAGTTTTAGATAAAAACATAAGTCGTAAAAATCCAATTCTGTATTTTCAAAATGAGCATGATCGAGTCAAAATCTTATCTGCATTGTCATTGTTTTATCCATAACTTCAATTTCACAAAGTTTAATCAACCTTTAAATTCGTACAAATTCTTTTACAGTAAGGATTATCCTGGGTTTAGTCAATCCTAGATTGCGACATTGGGAAACAACATGTCCTTAAATCGAGGGCTGAACGGAAAACTGCAGTATCTCCTTCTTTATTTAATATGAGTTACAACAGTCTTCCGTTCACCCCTCGAAATGTTCATGCTACTATATTTAGAAGTTACACATGTTTTAAGTGAATCACATCTAGTTCCTCAAATTTCCAGCATTCCCTCAGGCCTACAACTGAGATTTTTTACAATAAATCTTGGCAATCCTTGATAATAAATTTTTTCCTTGATGAAATGAAATATTCTAACATTATATAATTGTTTTAAAAAATCTAGATAAAAATGACTCAACACTAAATCTATGAGATCTGAATGAAATTACTAAAATTGGAATACGTCTTCAGGCAGACATCATCTAAGAATGTGTCGATTTTATATGTAAGATAATATATATTCTTTTAAACATATTTTTTTTATATAATAAGATTCAAAACTTACAAATAAGTACTTGCAATTGAATGTTGAGAAAAAGTATTAAATGTTTTATTAACCTAATGTTTGACCATTTTTGTTTTCTTTATTTGCTAGCAATTTTTTTTTAGTTAGAAATGGATTCAATCTATTATAAATATAATGTAATGTCCTAGTACATTTACATCTACATATTACAATTAACACATTAACAAGTAGTCAATAAAATTGTGCTTCATAGCTAAAAACCTTAACTCAATATTAAATAGTGCTTTATTTGTCTATAAATATTTCACTTTATATAACAAAAAATATATGTTTGAAAAATATGTGTTTGTATATAAATTACCCTACTCTAAAACAATCATTATAGTATATTATTTTTCAGTCATAAACAAATTAATACATACAAATTTCAATTTGATATTTAAAACAAGCAAAAAAGGATGAACGGAACTTAATAGATAATCCATTATTTTACTTCAAAATCATAGAAAACCATTCTAGTACAAAGCACTCAAAGCGATAACCAGATACACAGATATCCATACTTTATAACACATTAACACCCCTACTACAGCTTACAGTGTTCAATATCTATGATGTATAGCGAGCGATCGAGTGGCGCTTTGAGTCGTGACCAGAAACCGATGACATCACGGCCCACAAAGACGTGAGTCATACAACGCTGCCCATGTAACCAGGAACGACCAGCAACGGTTTTCAATATAGCAGCATTGTTGGCTCCCAATATATTGTCAACGGTTTCCAATACAACATCGCCTAATGCAATAGCAGACCGAACCTTCGGGAACAACATCATGTGTTGAAATGCAGTGATTGGGAAATGTTGCCCTACAGGACAATTCTATTTGTTAATTTATTTCCTTATTTTTTGTCCTATAGAAGATCGTGTATTGGACGGATTTTATGTATAATTTCCATCAAACCACATGCCATCTTTTAGTTTAAACCTATTTATTTTAGATTGCATCGAAAGCCGTAGGCTTATAAAACCGCTCTTGAGTCCGTTTCCTGAGACTATGAGTACTTGGTGTCTTTGGGGGGATAATCTTTTCTCAATTCTGTGGTCTCACTGTCTTTGTTCTCCATCTAAATAGCACTCCTATTATAATTTGTTTACTTTATTATTAATAATTGTTTACTTGTGTTACTCATGGTACAATTAAAGTTAAACACCGACTTGAGTTGCTACACATATATTTTCCAATCACTTGACTCTTTTGGATAAATAAGTAAACATTTGTAACTCACAAATTGTCTCTCGAAACTTTTCAGGAAAATAAAAGAATGAATACGTATCATTCTAGGAATTAAAAGATTTTGTTCACCCCTTATGTCAACTTGATCAGGTTCAGTTTCAGTCTTCAACCTTTTTTATAGCATGTTTTAACTGCAAATTTTTTAATTTTAATACAATTTTTTTTGTTTAAACAATAACTGATTATAGTGAAAAGCAAATTTAATGAGTGTTTGAAATTATTTTTGAACTTAATATCAAACATGAGAGACTCTCAGACCGAATCTTTGTTGTGTAACCTAAGATACCTGATGCCGGGCTTATATGTGTCGTGTTCTGAGAAAACTGGGCATAATGCATGTGCGTAAAGTGTCGTCCCAGATAAGCCTGTGCAGTCTGCACTGGCTAATCCGGAACGACACTTTCTGCCTAAACTGGATTTTCACTAAGAAGACATAATTGAAATGAAAAATTCCATAAAAGCGGAAATTGTTGTCCCTTATTAGCCTGTGCGGACTGCACAGGCTAATCTGGGATGACAATTTACGCACAAGCATTATGTCCACTTTTCTCAGAACACGACACATATTATGATGAGAATGCAATACGAACATAAATTCACTATGATATAATGTTAGATATTTTCAAACAAGATAGCATTACAGCCTATGTGCACTGTCACTGCGACAGCACACAACAGAGTGATGATTCACAGTGGTTTTGGGGTTTAAAACATTTAAAGAGAGGTAATGATATATATATGGTCGCAGATTTACAGATTTCATTTAATCTTTATGCTCTGCCAATGACAGTCCATGATTGAAATTAATCTGTACATCATATTACATACGGAAATAAAGTGAGCGTTTATGAAACCATACATTAAGTGGACTGCACAGGCAAATCTGGGACGTCACTTTACACACATGCATTTAGCCCAGTTTTCCCAGAATGAAGCTCATATATAAACTGATCTGGTTTTTAAGCCAATGTTTTAACTCCACCCCCCCCCCTCCCCTCCTGCAGGTGTCAGAAGATTAATTTCCATCAGGAGAAAATCACAAACACTACCACATAATGCTCCTCATAATAAAATAAATGTTAATCACTTACACTTTTGTATCAAAAAGTATAACCCTTTGAGCGCTGGAACCGGATTTTGAAGGCCTTTGCAAACAGTTTGGATCCAGATGAGACGCCACAGAACGTGGCGTCTCATCAGGATCCAAACTGTTTGCTATTCTGATAGTATTCTTTGAAAAAAAATCAAAGAAAATGCTAATTTTAGAAATTTAGCAGACAACGTTTTAGCAGACGGCAAATTTCCCAGCATGCAAAGGGTTAATGCTTAACAAATGATATCCTAGTGTGTTGATTGGATCGAATTGCAGACTATAATTGGGAAATGATTGATAGTTGTGGCAACAGTAAGTGTTTCAAATATCAACATGAGCTTTCTGCAGGAAAAATGTAATTATTACATATAACTTCAATCTTGTCATTTTCTAAATCTGTCTTTTAAACAACCTGAAAGATGTAATTGACTGGCTGGCTGAAAATTCATCAGAACATGACTTACTACTGGGATGTTGATGGTCAGTTATCTCATGCGTGTTGTAAATTTTGGATATGAAAGAAAAATTATATCATTTTAATGATTCAAACAAAACAAACAACATGACTCAATAAAGTGCTTTTTCATTATAAGAGACTTCTAAGAATTGAGGAACACACTTTTTGCTTGGGTACAATATACATTTTTTTTTAATAATTAAATGTGGGCATTTAATATATAATTTTTCATATATTTGATATGACATTGCATATATATATGCCCAAGAGAACAGCTCAAACACTGAATACAACCTTTAAATGATAAAACTGAATGTCATTCAGCAAAGTTTAATGTTCATCTCACCTCTATAATGTATAATCTAATCTATGAGTCATATGTAGTATGTGATCTGAACACATTAACTCATCCACTTTGTTAATGTTCATTTGGTTGAATTTTCCACTCAACTGAACCAGAAACCAGATTGTATTTTTATTGTTAATAATTTTATTTTGGGAGCACATTATAAAAAACAACCACTTATATCTTTAAGAGACAATGTTGAAAACATTTACAACTGTTAAATAAAGCCAGTACTACATGTACTTAGAGTACAACAAAAACAGCACTTTAAGTCCGATTAGTAATTGTTAACAATTAAAAACCGCAGGATTGGATTATTTGTTTTCCTTATTTCCAAGTACTGCACTTGCTAATACAAAACACTCAATTATTACAAAACAAAACAAAGACAAACAATCATGTTTGAAGATAAATACACTCAATTGCATTTGCACTGCATCTGGACTTGATCATTGACTGTAATAATAAAGAAAGCAATGTCAGAGAGAGGGATTAGTTAACTGTTCATAAAATGTGGCTTAAGCACCTTTTTTCGGAATTTTTTGTTTGAGTGTCTGCACTGTCTTGCACTATGGCCAAACAAATAAGTGACTTTCTAAGAGCCAAATATTATAATTATATAATTTTAATAACAACAGGCTATTTACTTTAAAATAGAGCCAGAAAAAAATCTGTACAGCAATATTGGAAATGATAAAACAGCTAAAAGAACATGAATTAATTATGACCACATGTTATAACAGTATACATATAATACATGACATAGTGGAATACATGAGTAAACCTTGTCATTTTGTTCATTTAATAAAATGATGAAATCTATTCCTGCTTTAACCCTTTGAGCGCTGGAACCGGATTTTGAAGGCCTTTGCAAACAGTTTGGATCCAGATGAGACGCCACATTCTGTGGCGTCTCATCAGGATCCAAACTGTTTGCTATTCTGATAGTATTCTTTGAAAAAAAAATGCTAATTTTAAATATTTAGCAGACAACATTTTAGCAGACGACAAATTTCCCAGCATGCAAAGGGTTAAAAATTCTATTTCACAGATCGTGGAAAAGACAATTTTCCAAAATTTGCCACAGATTGGAAAGATAAAATAACATAAAATATTACACTGTACGATCTCTAGGGAGCAAAATAACACTAATGACCTCTGTTCACTCACACTGAAAATCCATTTTCGTTTATGAGTAAGCATCATTATTTAGAAATTGATAAAATTATAAAGCGTTACAAATGTGAAACAATTGAATAATTTGTACTGTGCTTTAGTTATTTTCCTTATATTTTGTGACGATAAGTGGATTGCTCATATAAAGTACAAAAAAAAACTAGACGCAGTGACAAAAACCCAGACGGCCGATTGCTGAAGGCGATAGCCTTTTAATTCAAAGGTCCGAAGGTTCAGATCCAGGTGGGGAACACTTTTTTCGTTGTTAAATTCTATTTTCGTGTTATGTCGGAGCTACTCAGTACCGATGTTCACTTCTTTCAATAGCAAGAATTTAATGACGAACTTAAAAAAATGCAAAAATTTGTGTGTGAACATTTAAGTCCCTTTTAAGCACATTTGTTATATATTTTAGGACTTATATTATATGACAGTAAAATGGAATGACTTTTTAAACTGAATTTACCAAGCAGCAATAAATTATTCAGTAAAGCAATTTGAATGTTTTGGAATATGATTACGATTCAAATTGATAAGTTGTAAAAAAAATTAAAGAATAAAAAAATAGTCACACAAGATGAAATACGAAAATGCGATGATTTATTACATTTATCAGCATTTTTTAATAACAAATAAATTACACGCCCAGATAGTGTCAAGGATGTCAGAGATAAAAAAAAGAACTTCAGCAAAAACATGTTGAATCCATCAAAAGGAAAGTTAATGCACAACAAATTTAATATAAAACTCAGCTAATTTTTGTTTTTATGGGAAATTAAACCTTGAAAAGGGCAAATAATATAGGAGATTACAGAGAAAACACAAAATAGAGGCTGCATTACTTGACCTTGAAGTGTTACCTTGACCTTGAGATGGACATGACTCACTTGTAACTTCTATTCATCGTCACAATTACGCAGTTGAGCCAATATTAATGAAAATCCTTCATTCAAAGGGTATGTAAGAGTTAAGGACGTTGTTTATGTTTTGAAAATGTGATTTCATAGTCGAGTGGACCAATAATTATTAATTTGAATATCCACAAAAATTAGTGTCCAATTAATATTTATTTCACAGTATGTGAAAAAAAAAATTAACCCCAAATACGAACTAATGACATGTCTATGCCAATGCATTTATCTAAAATTTACCATAATTGCCATATTTCTTCCTTTAACTGTCAAAGTTAATAAAATTAGCAGGGGCCGAAGGTTTAAATTAGCGAAAACAGATTTCTTCAAATTCATTTAAGAATACATTAAACTAAGACATGGTGTTTGCAATTCATTTATTAGGTGGCAACACTGACCGTGGTCATTTCCATTTCACTAACAATGAGACTAATTGGAAAACAGCCGATGCATCTTTGTGAACATTTTCATTTATTTCTTGAGGACTTATTCATCAATACAATACACATTCAGATGGCTGAAGATGTCAAATTCTAATCAAAGAGAGAACACTGGTCATGCCATTGCCTGAAAACGAGATGAACTGATTCAGCATGCTAATGTGCATGCTTGTTTTGTGAAAATACTTTGTCAAATATGACAGAAATACTTAACCACAGATTTTACTGTCTAAATTGACAGAAATACTTAAAGAAAATATAGTATATTTTTAATAAATGTGAGCAATAAGGTCTAATCTCAAAGAACCATTGTAATTATATACCCATCTCATATTACTTTTGAAACCAGGTCCTGAAGATACCAAGAATAAAACAATTTAAAGTTTTCCAATAATGGCTTTGAAGGATAATTATATAAATAATAATTTAATACAATTTTGACAGAATTTAGTTCAGTTATTCATTTACTGACTTTTTTAGTTATTGTTATATTTATTCTTTAAATTCACTGATTAATTAAGCTGCTACATGATTTTAGTAAAATACATCATATTAACATACTCTAAAATATGTTTTGAACAAATCGGGCTACACATCAATAAATACTGCCAGCTAGCACATAAGGCCCAAAACTGTCACATAATTTGACAGTTGTCAATCAAAAACACCATTTCCCGCCCACTAACAATGATCAATATCAATAATTACATTTCCCCCAAACACACAGACAGGAAGGCTGCCTGGTAAGGGATGATGCATGCTTAAATGCCAATATTTACTCAACAAACTCCTTTGAACAGTGTCTCCAGTGGAAATACGCCCTCATTGATTGGTTTCTGTCAATAGTTTCCAATGATTTTGATGAGTAATCTGGGTCAACCAGAGAGGATCATTAACACAATTAGTGAGTTAATTACAAGAGGGTACAAAATTATGGGAACCAATAATCTATAGCAGCTTCAATTGATTGCCATAAAGCACTGAATACGGAACTTTAAATGAGGATCAATTTTTTATGGGTTCTTAGTGCAGCTGTCAATGGGAAAAGCAAAATTATGGGTGACATACAAAGAACAAACAATTTCTGAGAAAAGCTAAAGTAAACAAGTTTTGCTGACTTCCCTTCTTGGTAAAATCACCACAACCGTTCAATATAGAGAAGCTGGATTTTAGAAATGCATAATATTATTTTATTGTAGGCATAAAAGCACATACATGTAGTGTAACCTCACAACTCCACTGAAAACATTAACTTACAATTTAGTGGAGAATCTACACAATTTAAGCATGATATTGCTGCCATCACTATATATGATTTCACTGCTTAATTTAATTTAGTCCCTATAAAATATATACCCATAAAATATAATTGTGTGACTACCTAAAGGGTAAAAAAAACATGGTGAAAATTGAATTGTTCAAAGCACTATACAATAAACTAACAGACAACACGTTTGACTGACTGTTAAACTTCTGTACTTCTGAAAGCCAGGACATTACAGATGGACAGAGATGTCTCACAAAAACATGTTTATTGCCATAAACAGTTTAGCAGAGACACATGTGAGTAGCAGTGCTAATAAATTTGTCAACAAAATTGGTTATTGAAACAAAACAACTCCACTTCCTTCTCCTATTACAACCAAGAGCAAATAATCAATGTTTCATCAGCAGCAGCATCCAACTTTGCCTTCCCAATTAATTCTGACATCCATCAATCATCCAAGCTGTTAATTGGCCTGCGAATTAGGAACTAAGAACATCATTACTGTCAAAGTCAACCAAAACAATGTCAGCATGATCCCCGCTGGAGATACTATTGACAACATTACACCCCAACGATGGAGTTTTAATAGGGAATAAACTGAAACAATTAAAGTTATGTGCCTGCAATTTTCTTGAATGGTTTTTGCATGTGTGTGTTTTTTCTCAGCCCTCAAAAGTATATATATGACTCATGAACAGAAATTCTGTAAGAAACGGAGAGAAAAACAATAATTATAATATTCTTATGCAACAAAAAATCAAACAACAATGTAAAAGATGAATGAAAACTATGTGCTGAGTTTTTTAATAGCAAATTATTTTGGCCAAGAAAATGTTATGAAAATGTAATTCTGATTAATTCGGAAATGCTGATGCCATTAGACCCCCCTTAACCCTTTGCATGCTGGGAAATTTGTCGTCTGCTAAAATGTCTTCTGCTGAATTTCTAAAATCAACATTTTCTTCACTTTTTTTCAAAGACCACTATCAGAATAACAAACAGTTTGGATCCTGATGAGACGCCACGTTCTGTGGCGTCTCATCTGGATCCAAACTGTTTGCAAAGGCCTTCAAAATCCGGTTCCAGCGCTCAAAGGGTTAACTTTGTATCTGGTGATATAAATTTATGATATGACTAGTGACTTATTACAAATAAGTAAAGATGGTTAATCATAAAGTATCTTAAAGACCGCATAGGCGCAGGCCACCAGAAAATAACAACAGATAAATAAGGCTATTATGTTAACCATGGTGAATGAAAAAAGAAGATAGAAATTCATGCAGAGAATTATTAAGACGGAAAGTCTTAAGCACTGGAATATCTGCTAACATAAATACCTATTTTCCCCTTGAAAATACGCTTAATTAACGTCTAAATACAGAAAACTATTAATGAACCAGCAGTGTCAGATGTCACTTCCCTCCCATCTTTCCTTGAATTATTTCTGGGTCAAAACTTGAGGCCATCTGGGAAAAATAATCATAACTGACAGCTAAAATCTGTGCAAAGGGATGATCATGATAAATCATCCTGGTTTCCAACTACAAATTCTAATGCATTCAATGACTTCATTATTTTGTCCAGGAGTAATTACGGCCTCACATTGAAAGCTGCCCTTCAAAAGCAGCATTATCCCTTAGGTGGAAAATGTCACCCTAGAACAAACCTGCAGAAAGAAAACAACACTGTGAAGTTGTGAAGTCCATGAAATCTTAAAGACTTTCTCTTAGAGAAATATTCCCTAAAGTGTCAAGGCACTAGAAAATGACCATTTTAAGAAAGCCAACAGGAAATATTGGTCATTTTTAATAAGCCCAAAATGGATGGACAGTCAGGTTTTCAATTCCAGAAAGCATTTTGTCCTGAGGCACGACATTAAATGGACTAAATGGGCTTTGATTGCTGGTTATTAGAGTTTGACTGGTGCTTCAAGTGTAGCTGAAAGCACTTTACGATTACCTAACAGACAAATCCTTTGACTGAATGTACTTTTGAGAGCCAGGACATCACTGTTGGACAGAGATGTCTCTAAAAAACATGTTTTATTGCCATAAACAGTTTAGCAGAGACACATGTGAGAAGGAGCGATAATACATTTGTCAACAAAATTGGTTATTGAAACAAAACAACTGAACTTCCTGCTCTATTACCACCAAGAGCAAATAATCAATGTTTCATCAGCAGCTGAATCCAACTTTGCGGCCCTAATTAATTCTGACATTCACCAATCATCCAAGCTGTTAATTGGCCTGCGAATTAGGAACTTAGAACGTCATTACTGTCAAAGTCAACCAAAACAATGTCAGCATGATTACCCACCAGAGAAACCATTGACAAACATTATATCCAATGATTGAGTTTAAATAGCGAATAAACTGAAACAATTAAAGTCATGTGCCTGAATTTTCTTGAATGTTTTTGCTTGTGCATGAGTTTTTTTCACAGCCTGCAGAACTATGACTCATGAAAAGACATTCTGTAAGAAAGTGAGAGAAAAACAATAATATCATAAATGTATGCAACGACAAATCAAACAACAATGTTAAAGGTGAACTAAAATAATGTGCTGAATTTTTTACTAGCAATTTGGCCAAGAAAATGCTATAAAACAATTCTGATTATGTGCTTATGACATGCACTGTGCAAATATGCAATGTTAAATAAGCATATTCTTACTAAGTGTCATGAAGATTAGTCAATAAAGTAAATGCGGCCTCTAGAGTGTTCACAACTCGAATGTTGATGTCTTAGGCACAACACACATATTAATTTGAACACGCAAATTTGTTGAATTGATATCCCCCGCAAATTTCAAAATTTTGTGACAGACCGACAGACAGAATGACCGACAATGCCAATTCTATATCCCTCCGTCTTTGGCGGGAGATAAAAAGGGGCTTTACTGTTGTAATTTTTAACGTAGGATGATAACAATCGCACAAGCACAACATCATACCATGAAGAACAATTCCTGCAAGTTTGAATGTTGTATTCCGATGACAAGTTTTGGTATATGGAGAGAGAGATGAACAAAAGGACATGTTGATGCCAGTATACCCCCCTTAACTTTGTATCAGGTGGTATAAAAAGATAAATATGCCTAGTGATTTATTATTAATAAGGATATAATAATGATAAAATACCTTAAAGACCGCCTGGGTGCCAGCAAGAAATAACAGCAGATAAATAAGGCTATTATGTTAACCATGGTGACTGGACAAAATTGACAGAAATTTATGCAGAGAATTATTAAGACAGAGCGTCATAATCACTGGAATATCTGCTTACATAAATACCAGTATTTTTCCCTTGAAAATTCGCTTAATTAACGTCTAAATACAGAAAACAATGAATGAACCAGCAGTGTCAGATGTCGTTTCCCTCACATCTTTCCTGGAATTATTTCTGGGTCAAAACTTGAGGCCATATGGGAAAAATAATCATAACTGACAGCTAAAATCTGTGCAAAGGGATGATCATGATGAATCATCCTGGTTTCCAACTACACATTCTGATGAATTCAATGACTTCATTATATTTTCCAGGAGTAATTACCACCTCACATTGAAAGCTATGCTTTAATAACAGCATTATCCCCAAGGTGGAAAATGTCACCACAGAAAAAACATGCAGAAAGAAACAACTGTTAAGTTGTTAAGTCCTTGAAATCTTAGAGACTTTCTCAGGGTTGCCACCAACCTGATGTAATAAAATTCCATGACTTTTCCCTGACCAAATCTTGGTTTTCACTGACTAATTTCGCGACATATTCTGCCTCCTCTTCCCCATACTGCTGACCAAATCCACCCATTTAATGTTAATTTTATTCTTTAACATACAATATTTAACAAACAAGGGCTGTTTGTAAAACATGCATGCCCCCTATATGAGCTATAAGTTGTAGTAGCAGCCATTGTGTGAATACGTTTTTTGTCACTGTGAACAACGGCAGCGATGGTGGTGGTGGTGGTGGTGGTGGTGATGGTGGTGGTGCCAACGTGCTGCCGGCGGTGGTGCCGGCGGTGGTGCCGGCGGTGGTGCCGGCGGTGGTGCCGGCGGTGGTGCCGGCGGTGGTGCCGGCGGTGGTGCCGGCGGTGGTG
>VMBQ01002113.1:33204-73759 GCA_007657795.1 Dreissena rostriformis | reverse complement strand
ACAAGGTTTTACTACTATAGCCATATAAGGAAAACTGCCACGCCCCCTGGCAGCCATGTTTTTCAACCAACCGGAACCATTTACAAACTCGTTTAAGATATCATTAGAACAAATGTTCTGACTAAGTTTCATGAAGATTGGACAATAAATGTGACTTCTAGAGTGTTAACAAGGTTTTACTATAGCCATATAAGGAAAACTGCCCCGCCCCTTGGCGGCCATGTTTTTCATCCAACCGAAACCATTTTTGAACTTGTCCAAGATTTTATTGGGACACATGTTCCCACCAAGTTTCATGAAGATTGGACTAAAAATGTGACTTCTAGAGTGTTAACAAGGTTTTACTACTATAGCCATATAAGGAAAACTGCCACGCCCCCTGGCAGCCATGTTTTTCAACCAACCGGAACCATTTTCGAACTCGTCCAAGATATTATTGAGACACATGTTCTGACCAAGTTTCATGAAGATTGGACAATAAATGTGACCTCTAGAGTGTTTACAAGGTAAATGTTGATGACGCACGACGCACAACGCACGACGGACAAAAGGCGATCACAATAGCTCACCATGAGCACGTTGTGCTCAGGTGAGCTAACAAAAAATTAGTGTCAATTTTGAAGGATTTGTTAGCAAAACAAAAAAACACACTTTTTTCCCAATTTTTGTCAAAACGCAGCGATATTTCCCAATCCGAAGGGCCTCATTCCCAAATTGGTGAAAAAAAAACGCTTCAATGATAATGAATGATCTTTACACAAATCACACCTAGATAATATTTATATAAGCCTCGCTCTGTTAAACAAGAGGGCCATGGGCCTTAAGGCGCTCACCTGATAGCCAAATGAGCTAGACTATTTTGAACAAATGCAAGCGGATTCATGAAGATTGGACCTAAAAAGGGACTTTTAACATTTTTTTTTTATATTTGACCTAGTGACATAGGTCCCCCCAGAGGCCATGTTTTTCAACGAACCATGACTATTTTCAAACTGAGCCGAGCTATTGTTAGAAAAATGATTTGATCAAGTTTCATAAAGATTGGATAATAAATGTGACTATTAGAGTGTTAACAAGATTTTACTAAAGCCATTTAAGGAAAAATGACACTCCCCTGGTGGCCATGTTTTTTTTCAGCAGATCGCAATGATTTTCGAACCCAGCCCAGATATCATTATTACAAATATCCTGACCAAATTTCATGAGCATTGGACCAAAAATGTGACTTCTAGAGTGTTAACAAGGTTTACTATAGCCATATTAGGAAAACTGCCCCACCCCCCTGGTGGCCATGTTTTTCAACAGATCAGAACCATTTTCGAACTCATCCAAGATATCATTAGAACAAATGTTCTGACTTAGTTTCATGAAGATTGGACAATAAATGAGACTTTTAGAGTGTTAACAAGGTTTTACTATAGCCATATAAGGAAAACTGCCCCGCCCCCTGGCGGTCATGTTTTTCATTCAACTGGAACCATTTGCGAACTCGTCCAAGATATTTTTGGGACACATTTTCTGTTTAAGTTTCATGAAGATTGGACCAAAAATGTGACTTCTAGAGTGTTAACAAGGTTTTACAACAGCCATATAAGGACAACTGCCACGCCCCCTGGCAGCCATGTTTTTCAACCAACCAGAACCAATTTCGAACTTGTCCAAGATATTATTGGGACAGATGATCTGACCAAGTTTCATGAAGATTGGAATAAAAATGTGACTTCTAGAGTGTTAACAAGGTTTTACTATAGAAATATAAGGAAAACTGCCACGCCCATTGGCAACCATGTTTTTCAACCAACCGGAACCATTTTCGAACTTGTCCAAGATATTATTGGGAAACATGTTCTGACCAAGTTTCATGAAGATTGGACAATTAATGTGGCCTCTAGAGTGTTAACAAGGTAAATGTTGACTACGGACGATAGAAAAAAGGCGATCACAATAGCTCACCATGAGAACGTAGTGCTCAGGTGAGCTAAAAAGGGGTTAAATGCATGTGTGTAAAGTGTTATTCCAGATTAGACTGTGAAGTCCGCACAGGCTAATCAGGGACGACACTTTCCGCCTAAACTGGATTTTCGTCAAGAAGAGTCTTCCCTTAAACAAAAAATATAATAAAAGCAGAAAGTGCCATCCCTGATTAGCCTGTGCGGACATGCATTAAATGCCCTTTTCTCAGAGCATGCCTTGTACATGTTCGCTCTCGAGCAACTCATTAATGAAATAAAACTTTTTGGCGAAAAGTATCACTTTAATTTGAATTTATACCATTTTCAACGTCCGGTATTTAAAGCATTATGTTAAATCTGGGTTCTGGGGAAACTAGAATAACTTTTGCTTGCAATTTGTTTATTCGGATACAAGCGGGGATACCTATGCAAAACATTTGTTAGTTATTTTCCTTAAATATAAAATACTTATATAATATATATATATATATAATCAAACTTGAAGAGATTTTTAGAAACATCAGGAAACATTAAGAGATACAATTCTTCCAATGCAACATTTTTTGTCCTAATTGATGAATCATTAAAAATATTTTCGACGAAAATATATCACACTATGAATTTTATCCGATTCCAAAAGGAACAAATCCTAAATGAAACAAATCAAATTCCTTTTTTGTTGACTTAAAATTTAATTAGTTTTACTTTTCAATAAGGCCAAAAAAAAAAAAATCCTTTTCACTAAAAATGCAAAAAAAGAATGAAAGTAGGTCGGCTAATTTTTTTAAGAAGATTCCCCATTCTCTATTTTACAAATCTTTTTCGTTTATTTAAATGTTATTGCAAACTTTTTAGTTACTTTGTGAATATGATAGAATTTAGCAAAAATAATTGAAAACTAAACCTGGACTTCCGGAAAAGGTAAAGGTTCGTCACCAAAACAATTAAAGGTTCGGTCGGGTAAGAGGTAAAAAACAACTTTTTTTTACCCCTTTTGTCTATCCTCTTACCTTGTTTGATATCTTCACTTTCTCCTTTCTTGTCTATCCTCTTACCTTGTTTGATATCTTCACTTTCTCCTATCTTGTCTATCCTCTTATCTTGTTTGATATCTTCACTTTCTCCTATCTTGTCTATCCTCTTACCTTGTTTGATATCTTCACTTTCTTCTATCTTGTCTATTCTCTTACCTTGTTTGATATCTTCACTTTCTCCTATCTTGTCNAAATCTGCCAAAGCACTTCCAAGATATGGCTCCGGACACAAAAATGCCAAACGGACGGCCGGACAGCCAAAACAATATCCCTCCGCCTCTGGCGAGGGATAACAACTGGACATCTGATGCCAGTATACCCCCCCTTAACTTTGTATCAGTTGGTATAAAAAGCTAAATATGCCTAGTGACTTATTATAAATAAGGATAGTTAATGATGCAGTATTTTAAAGACCACATAGGTGCAAGGCCCAGAGAAATAACAGCAGATAAATAAGGCTATTATATTAACCATGGTGACTTAAAACAAATCTTAGAAATTCATGCAGAGTAATTATGAAGCCAGAGAGTCTTAATAACTGGAATATCCGCTAACATAAATACCTATTTTCCCCTTGAAAATCCGCTTAATTAATGTCTCAATACAGAAAACAATGAATGAACCAGCGGTGGGTGTCAGATGTCGCTTCCCTCACATCTTTCCTGGAATTATTTCTGGGTCAAAACTTGAGGCCATATGGGAAAAATAATCATAACTGACAGCTAAAATCTGTGCAAAGGGATGATCATGATGAATCATCCTGGTTTCCAACTAAAAATTCTGATGAATTCCATGACTTCATTATTTTGTACAGGAGTAATTACCACCTCACATTGAAAGCTATGCTTCAATAACAGCAATATCCCCAAGGTGGAAAATGTCACCCTAGAACAAACCTGCAGAACAAAATACAACAAGAGATGTGTTTGTCAGAAACACAATGCCCCCTACTGCGCCGCTTTGAAATAAAATTTATATTTATCATTTGGCAGGTATAGAAATTATCTCTCTTTAAAGCTTATTACTTCCCTTGGATTTTGGTTTTTGTCATTTGACCTTGAAAGATGACCTTGACCTTTCACCACTCAAAATGTGCAACTCCATGAGATACACATGCATGCCAAATATCAAGTTGCTATCTTCAATATTGCAAAAGTTATGACCAAACTTTAACCAACGTTTAAGTTTTTGGTTAAAGTTTTGGGACAGACAGAATGACAGACAGTCCAAAAACAATATACCCCCTCTTCTTCGAAGAAGGGGGCATAAAAACTGTGAAGTTGTGAAGTCCATGAAATCTTAGAGACTTTCTCTTAGAGAAATATTTCCTTAAGTGTCAAAGACACTAGAAAATGACCATTATAAAATGCCAACAGGAAATAATTGTCATTTTTAATAAGCCAAAAATGGATGGACAGTCAGGTTTTCAATTCCAGAAAGCATTTTGTCCTGAGGGACAGACATTTAATGGAATAAATGGGCTTTGATTGCTGGTTATTATAGTTTGACTGGCACGCTTTAAGTGTAACTGAAAGACTGGGAAACACTATTTTATTGCCAATACTATAAGGAATATTTTAAACTGTTGCCCATTGCCTTTAAAAGCCGGCCAGTTTTAAATTATGAGACAGCTTTACTTATGAACATCTTGACTTCTTATCATATCTAATATGATTACTAAGTGCACAGATAAGTAAGAATACTTCTAGGGATTACCGTACTCAGAAATCCCCTACTGATATTTATTTATTGTTCATGTCAATACTTGACGAAATGTAAAATGATATAGGGCAGCTAATAAGGAAATCAATTGCTAGGAGCAAAATATACTAATTTTACCAAGAAGTGCTTCGAAAGTATATGCATACATCACCAAAAGTTGATTGCGTACGTGATGTCATTAACACTATACATGATAATATGAAAAAATGGATGAAAACATGTCCTTTCAATCATGAATCAACAAGCCCTTAATAATATTGAGAGCTCAAGAATTCAATTAATCAATCTGCCCAATAAATCACTGATCCGGTTACTGCCTTAATTGTTTTTGGATTGCTTTTTTCTCCTGCCTTAATAGCTATTATGATGGCAGATTAACAAATCTCATATCATTTTTCCCTTTCATTTCATGGCACAATGACCACTTATTGGAATGCTGGATCTCAAGTTGCCAGGGAAGAGATAGGAATCTGGATATCCTACTATACCTAATAAAATAAAGATTGTTATCACCAAGACCATACCATGTTAGTCATACTAGGTAAACAAACCTAATGGTTCATCAAATATGGCCAAACATGCAGGGGTTTGAAGAGACAAAAACAAAAATGTTTGCAAAATCTATGTGGTTTGTTGAGAATGCAGTTGGCAACAGTTGCATGACAATTTCAATCAACATAATTATTTGTTTGCTTTTCAGGAACGTTTTTTAACGTCCAAATTTGTTTTTAATAATTGACTAAGTTATTATATATATACACAAAGTGGTTTAGATAACAATGTAAAAATAATAATTTATTAATAAGATAATTTGAACATGTCCAATATAGCAAAATTTGCATGTACTAAAAAATTATTTCATGATTAGATTGTGCACAAATGTGACTTTTAATATTGTTCACAAGCTTTTTATTCAATTTGACCTTAACATAAGACCTAGTTTTTTACCCTTAATTACCAAGTTTTGAATTGGTCAAAGACATCAGCCACTGTACAGGAAATGTTTCATACTATTTGGGCAATACAAATTGTGGTTTTAAAAAACTTCAAATATTAAAAAGGTAAATTTCAAGAGAGACAACAAACTTTTAGTTCAGTATTATCAACAAAAATGGATCACAAAATTTCACCACGACCATGTTGTGCACTAAAACAAAATTTCCACAAATTTCTTTGTTTCTTCTGACATGGCAACATTGGCAATTCAACAGGATCAGTCAGAAGGCCTGCAGATAACAGAATAAATTAAGACAGCAATAATTGGGCTCATCAATAGACAAGTCCGGGCTGGATTATGCATATTTCTTAACCATATTAGTCACTACAAGCTTGTACGAGTTCCAGAAATGTGAATAATGTGATTACTGGAAACGGTCACTTATAACTACCAAGAGGTACTTGGTACAAAATATGTGCCATCACTGATTTTGAAAGCCAGACAACACATTCTATGACTAACACCAAGTGGGCCTAAAGGACCTAGGTTGCTCACCTGATGACTAACACCAAGTGAGCCTAAAGGACCTAGGTTGCTCACCTGAGACATGTAGAAACAAACTTATTATATTTGTAGATTTTGTGATGTTTGTGTAATATAACTGTCCTTTTTATCAAGTTTTTTTTACTCTGTATGATAAAGCCTTAATGTGGTCTGAGACAGTTTTAGAACAAATTAAAGTTTTACTATAAAAATATTTGTTTTAAAACTTATTTGCACAACGAATATTCAACCCCTAACCCTTGTGGTTTCAGAGAATACAATTTTTTTTAAGTTTTTGACTATCTAAGTCTATATTAATCATGTGACCAAAAATAAATATCAGCCATGTTTAATGATAAAATGTTAATCAAACTCAGACCATCACTTTTAAATTATAAAATAAAAGTTTTAGGTACATAATGTGCCCACACATTCATAATTCTTTAAATGTACACGTGTTTTATTTAATTAAACGCCTATCATCTAATTATCTATACACAAGTGCATATTCAGTGGCGTTTTAAAACACATTGAAAAACATCATAAACATGAACAGAGCATAAAATAACAATCACTTTACAGATAAAAAATCGCAATAATCAAGCATTTGAAAGATAAACATATAAAACAACGTGATTATAATTAAGATATATATGTCATTCGTTGAATAAATGAAAATGTAAAATAGTAAACTAATTTAAATTAATACTATATAAATTAATATTAGTATTAGACTAAAACACGCAAAGAAGAAAAGTGTGTTTATGTGGTAGTGAACATAATCATGCATGCATAATCCAAGTATGTAATGCGATGGTGACCGAATTATTGAGTAAAAATCACTAAAATAATATGTTTTAAGATTCTTCTTAAACGTGTTAATATTGTCAGATTTACGAATATACGGTGGTTAATCGTTCCACAACTTTGGACCAATGGTAGAGAAACTTCTGTCACAAAATGTCTTTCGTTTGTTGAACGGGACTCCACAACACCCATCCAGTCTGTCAGCAGACCTCATGCCTGTGCGACTGCAGGGTGCATACGGTGTCAGGAGAAGTACCCTGGTGCTCTTGAAGTATGGCAGTTATACATAACACAAAGTTTTGAAGTTAATTTTGTATTTAATCGGTAGCCAGTGCAAGTCAAATAACGCCTGTTNATTTTCCCAGACCATGGCTCATGTAAATATCTAGTCATCTGCGGACTGCACAGTCTAATTTGGGACAACACTTTACTAACATGCATTAAGCCCTGTTTTTCCCAAAGTGTGGCTCAATTATAAATACCTAGTGGATCTGCTGTAAACCCTGATTCAAATCTCACATGACAACCCCTATGACTTCACAAAACAGAAGCATCCACACACCCCATTGAGAAAGTCGAGGAAATGAGATTTTCCCAGATTTAACAGGTTGCCCCTCTTATCAGTTAGTGTGCTCTGGTACAAATTGCCCTTGGAGTTATAAATGTGTTCTCTGAATCAGAACTTTCAGTTTTCATGCTTGCCATGTAATCTGAACATCCTTTTTTCTGTTATTTAGGTAAAGATGCATCATTCGATAATTAGGAACATGGTTGTAATACAGAAAGAAAAAGTTGTATCAGGGTAAACTTGGAAAGAAATTCTCACCAGAGAGGTCAATGAACTTCAGATTTTCCCTTGTCTAATGTTTTATTATTATTAGATGCATATCCATGTCAGAAATAATTGTTGATATATTCCCGTTTATCAGTTCATAAACAATGAAAGGAAGGACTTCTGATGTGTTGGAGTGAAACCATGAGAACATTTCCTTAAGTTGTTTATTGACTTAAAAATAATAATAATTCGAAAATTATTTTGATTCAAACGGGAATGGCTACAAATGTGTACTGATAAATTGAAATGAAGCTTTAATGATATAAAATTAACAACTTATTCATGATAAAATCATCTTAAACAGCCCAAAATTACCCTTAAAAAGACTACATTGTACAAAACCAATAAAGTGTGTGCACCATTATATGGGCAGCCCATTCATGCAGTCAGTTTTAAGTAACATATTATTGTTCAGTCAAATCTTGTTTTAAGTAAAATGATGCTTCTGACATAAAGTGAATGCCTTGAATTTACAGGATTTGGTAGGCAAGCTTTCCCCACCCACCACCCAATTAACAAGCAAGATATTCCTGACCCACAAAGGCAGTGGGTGGAGAACGGTTGACAGTTTTATGGGGTCTGATCCTACTCACGCCAATAAATACCGCTAATGAATTACTTATGTGTGCATTATACAACCTCCCCTGACCACATTATGCTAATCAAGAGTCAACTGATAAGTCTCATTAAGTACATTTAGTACATGCATGCATTAATGAACATTGGGAATTAAACTTAATTTGGTATTGGCAGGTCAGNCATATGGACATACAAGTCAAAGCCGCATTATTCACAGGAACAACCCTGCTGGTATTCAAAGTATTCCCAGTATCACCACATTTTCCAAGAAAATCCTCTACTTGACCGAAAGGTCCTCAGTTCATTCATTGTCCAGGAGGCAAAGGAAAATGTGTAAGATTTCATTAGTGACCAGCTGGAGCAGTGGTGCATGCGTAGGGCTGCAGGGTTCTCAAAAGTAATTCAGGAAATTGGAGACAAATAACAGGACAAAGATCTTATGGATGAACTCAAAGGAGCCAGTCTTATAATACAGTTACTATACAATTTTGGAGGATGTATGATGTTTAAGAACTCTTTTTGGGAAATTAAGGCTGAGTGGTGCCACTGTGCTTCAAGGCCTTGCAGAAAGCCTGCCAATGTAATCCTTATATTCCACCCTTGAAAACCTCCTTTCAACATGCATTTTCTAGAACTTTAATTTAGACCACATTTGATTAGAAAATCCACCCATAAATTCAATGCAATCTGTTAAACCCAGCCTTTTCACACACTTGAGAGATTTATTATGTTTCAGCATGCTACCAGGTGCTTGACTAAATCCCAGATGCCCCAGTGTACAGATGGGCGCAATGTATTGGACAATTACTGTCACATGCATCAAACAAATGTGGACAGGAAATGACCAATCGACCAATCACAATTGGACTAGAGGAAATTAAGAACTGATTAAACTCACAGACCTAATGGCTTGTACTTGATATGCTTATAATGGAGGAACTCAATGATGTATTTACAGACAACATGAAGGCAACTTTGCATGCAGGATGAAAGATTTATTATACAATTTAACAGCATCCTGTTTTTTTTCCTAATTCTCACAATTTTGATTGTCAATTACATAATGCCATGTGGTTATGTTATTTTATCACAATAGCTTTTCTGATTTATTGTATGTAGTGTTTTATGTGGCACCTTAATTACCACTTAAGCAAGTAAAACTTTTTTAAATAAGTTATCTCTGTACAAGCATGTGAATTATGGACCATGTTTAGCTTTTCAAAAAATAACATCAATATTGAACTCTAAAATATATTTAAAAGGTAACATTAAGTAACACTTTCTATACACATTGGGCTATAATTCTTAAACATCAAATCTAGGTACATGTACCAATAATAAAAAAAAAACTCCCTAAAAATCTTCAAATGAAAAAAAAGAAAACTTGCTGGACTTGTCTACTTATTCTCGGATATATCAATAACAGTAAAATATTGAACGGTACAATATTTCACAAATGGATAGAACCAAAAGTATTAATATTGACTATTGAAACTGAAACCAACCTACATACATTTTATTAAACACCCTGAAATGTCATTGGCAATAAAAACAACATCCAGAAAAACCACTGGAAATCCATACAGCTGACTGCCGTTATTGACAGTTTTCCATCAATAGAGGTGACAGCTAGCACACTGCAATCGGTCCTAAATCACTTTTTCCACTCACACTATTTATGGACCAGTGACTAATACAGGAGCCGCTGTTTTCTCCACGCAAAGCGACAGCCATTCGAGGAACGGTTACTGGGAAACTGCAAAACTGTGTCATCGACCAAACCATGTATGCCAATGGGCAAGATAAAATCGGTTTTAAATTCGATATAGGTTTTTTGTCTTGAGAAAAATGTGAGAAGGTTTCTTGACAATCAATTTTAATTGTTTATTTTGTTGTTAATATTGTTGTTGTTTATATAAGCTAAAATGGCCATACTGAAGCCAATATAGATCAGACTTATTCCAAGAAAACTTAATAAATGTGTGATTTCATTTTCTCACTTTTGACACATTTTCGAATATAACTGAAAATTGGCACTTTGAGCCTCGTTCTGAGAAAACCGCATGCTTAATCATGTGCCTAAAGTGTTGTCCAAGATCATAGGGACCCGTCACAAAAAAAAATAAAAATAAAATAAATATATATATATAATATATATATTACATATATATATATATTTTTTTTTATTTTTTTTTTGTGACGGGTCCCTATGTCCAAGATTAGCCTGTGCAGTCTGCACATGCATCAAGCCCAATTTTCCCAGAGTGAGGTTCCTTTGTATTTATCTCCATGTCATCCTAGTTACACAGGACATTAAAATTTGCTGGGTTTTTAATAACTAGGAAGTTAACATGTTACTAAGCTAAACGCTTGACATTCTTTTCAAAAGTAGAAGCCATGAATAGTCAGAATTAAGCCAAGTGTTCCTTATAAAATGATGAAGGTATTCAAACAAAGAGTTCAAGTATAGTAGAAAATATTACACTTATGGCAGACTTGCTCTATGCAAAATGTAATGGTATGCTTGCTCTTTACCCTCATGTTACACAATAAGAGTGGATGTGTGCAGAAAAACAATAAAACAAAAGTCATGAATTCAATCCCACAAAAACAATTATCATATTTATCGTTTTTCACACACCAACTGGTTTTGATATGATAATGATATGTGCAATTTAGTTTCAGAATGAAACCTTAAGAGATGTTAACCCTTTGCATGCTGGAAAATTTGTCGTCTGCTAAACTGTTGTCTGCTAAATTTCTAAAATGAGCATTTTCTTTGATTTTTTTTTCAAAGAATACTATCAGAATAGCAAACAGTTTGGATCCTGATGAGACGCCACGTTCTGTGGCGTCTCATCTAGATCCAAACTGTTTGCAAAAACCTTTAAAATCCGGTTCCAGCACTCAAAGGGTTACAAGTTGTGAACACAATCTTACCAACGCACTAGACACATTCTCACACTGATCCATCCCTTTCCAGCAAAGCGAAAGTATAAACAATAACATATTATTTTTTCCCTGACAATATAAAAACCTAACCAGAATGGGTAAAAACAAATCCAAGTGGTTCATAACAAAAACCACCAAAAACACTCAACTAAATTGTCACCTTTCAGCAAAGGGACAGTATAAACCCATACATGTCTCGGACAATATAAAAACTCCACCAGAATGGGTATAAAAAAGTGGTTCCCAACAATTTCTTTCAAAAACACTCAACAAATAAACACATGTCTCTCACAACATAAAAACTCGACCAGAATGGGTATACAGGGTTCCCAGCTTTTTGTATGAACAAAATTCCCTGATTTTTCCCTGATGGAAAATAAAAATTCCAGGATCATAATTTCGACCTATTTCTTGTTTTAAACTGCAGGCCGTATGCGGTCTTATTCGCGACCGAATAGTGTAAAACAAAATCGTTGTTGTCCACTCGCGATTTTTTTTTTTTTTAATTCCCTGATTTTCCCTGATTTCAGGAACTTTTCCCACGTTCCCTGACTTTTCCCTGATTTCCAGGTAGGCTGGGAACCCTGGTAAAAAAGTCGTTTCCAACAATTTTCTATCAAAACCACTCAACAAAATTCTCACCTTTCAGCAACGCGACAGTACTGAACGTCTCCGAGAGTTTATCAAGCAGGATGTACAGGAAGTTGTCCTCGGTGAGGCGGCCCGGGTTCTCCGTGCACTGGTCGTACACGATCACGTCCATGAGATCATCCACGTCTATGTGGCAGTTCTGGACCAGCAGGTCACGGATCTGAATCTACATACCAGGTGTGTGTGTGTATATTTTGAAGTTTATGAGTAGCTTCAGCGCCTGAGGCTGCATTATGTGAGGACCGGAAGTGGGTCCCAGCACTCCTACAGGGCTTTTTTTCCTGCCTTTGTGAAGCGGCCTTGGCCCCTGACTTTGTGAAAAAATGAGTCGAGAACTTTTCAAAATTGTGAAAAAAAAGTCGCGAACTTTTCAAAATTGTGAAAAAATGAGTCCTGAACTTCTGAAAATTGTGAAAAAACGAGTCGCGAAATTGTAAAAATTGTGAAATTCATTTCATTAAGAATAAGTACAGTAAAAGTATGTTTAATACTTGCATCAAACTCAAATAACTTTAAATAATGCATCAAAATCATGTTTTGAGTGTCTGGACTTTTTTCTTTCAAAAAATAAGTTCAGGGACAATATTTGGGCATAAATTATGTCTGTACATACACTAATGAAATTAATGACACTAAAATAAAACGTAATTTTGAATTGTGAAAATGGCCGTTTTTGACAGATTTGTGCACAAAAAGTCCCTTTTTAACAGTTAAATAAGAAACGGTCGGAGACGGGTGATGCTCCCCAAAGGTTCTTTTGTCACAATATTGCACTATATATTCAGATAAAAGGAAACATCTTGAGGGGCATAACTTTGGACAAAATAATACGATGGATGGTTTAGCAACTTAAAAGAACAGCAGATTTTATATTTTGTTTTCATGGACGTATGAAGAAAAACCTTACCACACTAAAAAGTTATCAAAATTGTGATAAGATTTTTGTCATCATGCCTCCATGAAAACAAATGAAATGTCTTCATTACTCATAAATTAATTTCAATAGCAAAAGAGGGGGGGAATGTTTTTTATTATCTTCATTCCTTTGCAATTATTCAATGTTTTAACCCTGGGCCATAACTCTGTGAAAAATCATCCGACCAGAACCGGCTGATAATATGCACATCTCCTCTTGGTAGTGAAGCTTCCCATAAAGTTTCATTGAATTCCGGTCATTAGTTGCTGAGAAATAGCCCGGACAAGAATTGCACTATATGTACAGTTAATGGAAATTTTCAAAGGGTCAAAACTCTGTGAAAAATCATCTGACTAGAACCCGCTGATAATATGCACATCTCCTCTTGGTAGTGAAGCTTCCCATAAAGTTTCATTGAATTCCGGTCATTAGTTGCTGAGAAATAGCCCGGACAAGAATTGCACTATATGTACAGTTAATGGAAATTTTCAAAGGGTCAAAACTCTGTGAAAAATCATCTGACTAGAACCCGCTGATAATATGCACATCTCCTCTTGGTAGTGAAGCTTCCCATAAAGTTTCATTGAATTCCGATCATTAGTTGCTGAGAAATAGCCCGGACAAGAATTGCACTATATGTACAGTTAATGGAAAATTTCAAAGGGCCATAACTCTGTGAAAAATCATCCGACCAGAACCGGCTGATAATATGCACATCTCCTCTTGATAGTGAAGCTTCCCATAAAGTTGAATTGAATTCCGGTCATTAATTGCTGAGAAATAGCCCGGACAAAAATTGTGCATAGACGGACGCACGGATGGACGGCCGGACGAAGCGGCGACTATATGCTCCCCCAAAAATGTTGGGATGCTCCCCCAAAAATTTTTGGGGAGCATAAAAAGGCTGTTTTTGTGGCCGTGTTAGATATGGAAATGGCTGTGTCGAAGTTGTGAATTGGCCGTTCACGGCCATTCTCTTATAAGGAAAAAAAGACCTGCTCCTAACTAATTTGCTTGCTAGACTTGCATCAGATGTAACACATTTTTAATTATACATGTAGCTGCAATTTCCAGCTATATAGTTGTTATTTAAAGATATTCCATTTTGGCGTGTTCTTGGGTTGTGGGGGGAGGCCAGAGTACCCGGAGGAAACTCCACCTGTCCGAATGGTGACCGTCAACTGAACTCCGGCACAGGAATTTAATTAATTCTACAAACCAGGTTTTTCTTTTTGAGTATTTAACATGGTCCGGTTACAAGTCCAAAAGGATTAAAAGTTCTATCTGGCAGTTCTGTATAAGGTCACGGATCAGAATTTACAGACCAAGTGAACGTACGTGATATACTTTTATAATAGAGTGGCCAGATTAGAAATCAGTGAATTTTCAGAATTTAACACGGTCTGGCCTATTAAAAAAATCCCAAAAGTGAAGGTTTCTATGTGGTAGTTTGGTACCAGCAGGCTGTTGATGAATCTACAAACGCATGAAGGTAAACATTAACAGGCCTGTCCCTAGGATCTTTAATATGACAGTTTTTTTATGAAATGAATTTAAAGAACAGAACCACAAGAACCATGAGTGGTACCTTGTTTGATTGAAGGCGTCGTTTAAGGATCTTTGTACAGGAGACGTTGGATGACTGCTGGATGTGGGATGTGTTGTACTCCAAGAAGGATCGACTGTCGATCAGTAGGTACTGAAATATGAAGGAAATATAGATGAGCCTTGCTCTGTGAAAACGCATGTGCTTTAAGTGTCATCCCAGATTAGTCTGTGCAGTCCCCACAAGCTAATCAGGGATGACACTTTACGCAAATGATTTAGCACAGTTTTCTCACAGCAAGGCTTATATTTACAAAGACATGTTTTAAACAACTGTTTTATAAGACGCTACAATTTTAAGAAGATTGATGTTGAACAAGAGATGTATTTGTCAGAAACCCGTACTGCATCGCTTTGAAAAAAAAAATACCTTTGACCTTGAAGAAAAACAAAAAAGACCTTTCACCACTCAAAATGTGCAGCTCCATGAGAAACACATGCATTTAACATTTTTTTTATTATTATTTTTTACCTTTGACCTTGAAGGATGACCTTGACCTTGATTTTTCACCTATCAAAATGTGCAGCTTCGTGAGATATGCCAAATATCAAGTTGCTATCATCAATATTGCAAAAGTTATGACCAACGTTAAAGTTTACGGACGGACGGACGGACTGACAGTTCAACTGCTATATTCCACCCTACCGGGGGCATACATGTAAAAAGGGCTAGAGTAGGAGGTTATTGCATTATTCTTAATAGCTTGTTTTACAAATTGACCATAACAGTATTTCAATGGTATATTGTTTGAACTATTTAAAGGTTATAACTATGCATAAAGGTTAGTGTAATGTTACTGCTGTCGAGTTATATAAATAAAGTTCTGTCGAGTTATGCAAATAAAGTTTATCTTCTGATGCTATCCAAAAACGTGTAAAAGCAGCATCCAGCATAATGGTTACCTTCTCGAGTCCAGTTTTCAGAAGTAAAGCCAACTCAGCTGGTTTGATAATCTTGATGTCATTTGTTTTCTCAGCTACCCCCACCTGATAATTGAAATTTGTTGAAGAAAATTCAGAGCTTTGCCAGGAAATGTCACTCTGTCTCTCAGAGAATCTTTCTATTTCATGCATTGAGTTGCTTCCCTTAGAAGTAAGACTTTCATGATCATGAAAAGGGTGGCTTCCCCTTGAAGTAAAACTGTCCTCAAAGGTATTGCTTCCCCTTGAAGTAAAACTGTCCTGAAAAGGATTGCTTCCCCTTGAAGAAAAACTGTCACTGCTTAATGTCCATTTTCCACTTTCAAGCAGGGGGTTACCAACCATTGAAGGAAAGTTGTCATTTGCATGAGACCACTGTCTTCTCCCTGAGCTGCCTAAACTGTGTTTAGATGTGTCTGAATATGTCTCCATATCCACTTGTGATTGCTGCATTTGTGGCACTTGTCTGGAATCAACTTCATCAAACCCTGAATCTTGGGAAGCAATTGAAAACGATGTTCCCCAACTGGAGTTGGAGTCCATCAGAGAAGACACATCTGAGCAAGATGAAATACTTAAAGGACCGCGTGGATAGGAACTTTCAAACTCATGAAGAAATCCTGTTGAATCCGGAGAATCCATGGTTTGGATTGGAGGATCTGCAGACATTCTCGATACCATGCGTAAAGCAGGGTCAGTAAGAGACAGGCGATCATTAAGCCTTGATGCTGATTGGAGTAATTTACCGGAAGTTGAAAATGGCGATGACAATGATGACGAGAGAGAGAGGGATCTGGAGGACAATGCTGAGGTGGTTGAAGATGGCAATGCTAATGACTGGTTTCTAGAAGCTGATTTACGAGCCCAGGAGTGCATTTCTTGAGGTTTCTTGGTGAGTAACCATGAGGGGGCATCCACTTCATCCATTGTTTACTACGGCTGTTAATGTGGTAGGGTGCTCCTGTATCAAGAGTGAAAGGATCGACACGATGCAAATTTAAGCTTCAAGATCAAATCTCCTTCATTTTTATGATCTACATAATACTGAAACTGGTCGGCTGTACATGTGGCGACAAGAAATGGTGCTATGGGCACAGAAGTATGCAGTTTCCTGTCCAAAACCTTTCATTCTCGTTCAGTTGTTTTTTCAATATGAGATGCCATTTTCTGAAAATAGAAAAACATCGAACTGTTGAGTCTTTTTATTTCAATATCTGAAATTGCAAGTTTGTTCTACTGAATGTTTCTATTGAACAACACATGTAAGATATTTGCACTAAAATTGAATATCATAAATGTACTGTATGTTTCCCAATGAAACAACAAGAAACATGGCAACGCTATTAATCCTGGTTTCCAAGTTGAAAGATATTTATTTGAATAATTATGCAATCTCAAGCTAGGCTTTCATATAAGCTGCCAACAAACAAACTTTCATTATTTAATTTTATTCACAACCACCAATCACGAATAATAAAACAATTAATAACTCCTTCCCAGCTAATTAGTCATTATCAGCTAATGTTTCATACATGTACTTTAATTCACCTACTCTCCCTGGTATAAAATAAACTGAATTTTGAGGTGTTAATGCAATGACATTTAAATTGACAACTTGATGAAACAGAGCCGGAAGCAATGTATTATACAATAAACACTATCCTAGGAAAAATAGTAATAGAGTGGTACATAAAATGTTAATGTTGATTACATGGCCTCATGCTTAGATTGCAAATGCAATATCAAGCTATGTCTTAATGTAAACTACACAACACACACAATTTCAGTTCATTATCGCCATCCAAACTCAAGTTATTGGGCGGAAACAGTTTTTTTTCTATTTTTTAGTAACAGTGACCTTGACCTGGCACGCAACAACTGCAAGCTAGGTCTCCATGCAGGCTTTCTATATCCCAAGTTTCATTAACCCATTTATGCCTAGCGTCTAGAAAAAAGGCCTTGGCAAACAGCATAGACCCAGATGAGACGCCGCATGATGCGGCGTCTCTCTCATCAGGGTCTGCACTGTTTGCTTAAAGAAATTTTTCTGTAAGAAATATTGTAAATGTAGAAATAAATATACTAGACATCCCTAATTTTGGAAATAAATTGATCCAATTTAGAAGGATGGGAGAGTCCACTACGCATAAATGGGTTAAGATTGATCCATGCAAAAGAAATGTATTGACAAGACCACCTGTTCTGTGCCGCACGCCTACCCACCCCCTCAAAACTACCCCATTCCCTAAATGGTCAAAACCACTGCCAGTGTGTTTGGGGTCCCCCTGATGGACCCAAATTTGAACGAAAACAAAAAACAGCCCTTACTGCACTTATAAATACCAGTACATTCATATAACTGAACAAGGCTTGTCACCATAGGATGACATATGCCCCCTTTTTCCACATTTTTCTAAACCTAAACGCATTTAGTGTTTTTCCACATTTTTCGAAACCTAAACCCAAAGTGTGACGGAATTTCAGGCGGACGGACAGACAGACGGACAGTGCGATCACTATATGCCCACCTTCGGGGGCATAAAAAGATTGCTCACAATTTATAAATCGGGCATAGGTACGCTTTATCAATGAACAACAATTTACAATTTCACTTCATGTGTACTGTATTGTACCTTTAGTCAAGTCAACAACCAGCTATTATATAACTCTTTCAAGCATTCTTTCTCTCAGCTAACTGCTAATCCCTCTACCACATTGTGGCTTTAAATGTTAAGATATGTGTTCATGTGTTATAAAACTACAATTTCTATTCCTTATCAGAGAGTGTAGAAATGATGACTCATGCCTACAATGTGCAAATTTGTACAAACCTCATGGCTAAAGGCACATTGCACACTTTAAATGCCCTTACATTCAACAACCAGATAAGGTTCTGTGTTTGTGTGTTTGTAGGGGGGGGACTACTGTTTACATTTGAATTACTGACTCAGTCAGGTTGCAGTTTAAGGCTCTAGGTCATGATTTGTGATAGTTTTTGAATACCAAACACTAGCCTCGTAATACAGAAATACAGACAGAATGCAACAATGTGATATGTATAATTATAAACACTTAAAATTGAAGATAAATCACAACGTGTGTAACCTTTTCCAAAGAAACAAAGAATTTGCTACATACGTTAAAAAAAAAGTTGTTTTATAACAATAATATAATAAGTTTTATATCCTTATAATTTGATTCATGAAACAAACTTTTGCTCCTCATCACGGAAGAGAATTGGATTTATTGTTATGTGCATTACCAGGCTGACATTCTTATTTTTCGTTTCTATAGAACAGTGAACTTTATAATGTAATTTAAGGTAATAAAGGGCCTTTAATGCATTAATAATGCATAACATTAGCGCTTATGCAATCTTAGTTTCCATTTCTAACCTTAATGCACTAATGTTGATTTACGGGCAATCAACTTATGAATCATGACAAGGAAATTGCAATTTATTTTAATGCACTTAATGTGACCGGAGTTTTACTTATACTATATATGCGCTTAACTCTGAAAATCATATGTTAACATTGTTAAATTAGTTATAATACATTCCAACTCTGTGCACAAGTAAAAGGCTCTCGACGGACCAATTTTTTGCTATCTATTTATATACAAAGTTGAGTTGATAAACCTTACTGATTACACTTGTGATTTGCTTCCAACTTATTTATACAATACTATCTGGTGATTCAACAACAAACTATTATATTAAGAAATTATTTCTTAAATAATCAATAACCAAAATTATCAAAAATATTTTAAGATAAGAGATGTGTTTGTCAGGAACACAATGCCCCCTCTGCGCGGCTTTGAAATAAAATTTCCATATATCATTTGGCAGGCTTAGAAATTATCTCCCTTATAAAGCTTATATCTTCCATAAAAAGATACAAGGTGAACTAGAAGGGAACAAATAGACCTTAAATGTTAATTTTTGTTCATCTTAGCTGCAGCTCTGGGCTTTTTAACAACAGTATGTTTGAATATCTCAAAACAAAGTCGCTAATTGACATGGTCATGACTAACTAAAAACAAACTGTAAACAAGAACTTATACAAAATTACATAAATAATATTATTCATGTTATCACCATAGCAACACAAGGGATATATTGTGAGAGCAGATAATGATTCAAATGCAACTCTGAATATAATGAGGCATGAAGTCATCTCTCAGTCTGACACCTTGGCTTCCCAGGTCAATTGAACATTAATGTCTTACTCTATACACAAGAACTTGTTCTTAAATTCTATAAATATATTGTATAGCATACCTCAAAATTGTGGTACCAGTTTATTTTCGTTTGTATATCCATAGAAAATAAAACATAATTTGCAGTTTACAGAGGGCATTTTTTAAAAACTCAGCATTAAGTGAAGAATTTTATAAACATAACTTAAGAAATAGGAGCAGGAAGAGAAGTACAGAAAAGAAAAGCGCTCAATATTGTTGTTCTCACATGACTCTAAGTCATAATGGCTAAGTGAAAGAATGTGTTAACTCATTGAATAGACAGATTTGAGATGCCACTGTATTGCACCAAGGCATCAGAACATGTATGAGTCATCAAATCCTTGTTTCTGTTTAAAAGATGCTACTTTGATAGCACTGGTTGTTTAATAACCATTCAGATCACTTCCTGTGTTAATTATATGGCACTCATGAGACTAATGTTTCCATTATAATTTCATTACAAATAAAATTGGGAACTCTACAACATGCGAGTGTGAAATGTAAATGCCTGGACATTGAGAATTTCAAAAATCATTATTGGTATAAATGTCAGGATGTGTTTTGAATGTTTATTTAACAATCATGTATTTTCAATGAATGCTCAAATATAATAGCTCAGTTTCTAAAAACTTAAGTAACTTAACCATTGCAATTTCTAAAATTTTGAAAATAGCTGAGGGCAAGTATAGCATTTTCTCCAGTCATAAAATGTGTGCACTCTTCAGTAATATACCACTGCTCCAGGTTAACACGTTTTTAGAAACCACTTGTTTTTCAGCATCATTAATGAAAAACTTACATCTAATAACACTGAAAAAGTCAAACTTTAACACTGACACAAGTTACTTGATTTATGTTTAGAGCATCACACAGTGAAATTAAATTACAAGTAGGATGCAGGAAGTCAGAATATTAATATTGGTGTAATTTCGTAGATGAATCATGACTATATGGAAATATGTTTCATTAGAACCAGTTAAATTATTGACTAGCTTGGAGCATAAACAGGAAGGAAAGTTTAATTAGGAATTAAGTAGGAAGTTTTAACCCTTTGAGTGCTGGAACCGGATTTTGAAGGTTTTTGCAAACAATTTGGATCCAGATGAGACGCCACACAACGTGGCGTCTCATCAGGATCCAAACTGTTTGCTATTCTGATAGTATTCTTTGAAAAAAAATCGAAGAAAATGCTAAATTTAGAAATTCAGCAGACGATATTATAGCAGACGACAAATTTCCCAGCATGCAAAGGGCTAAATATGATGCTTGCTCTTGGAAAATCGGGCTTAATGCATGTGCCTTTAGTTTCATCCCAGATAAGCTGGTGCAGTCTGCGCAGGCTCATCAGGGACGACACTTTAACCCTTTGCTTGATTTTTGCTAAGAAGAGACTTTCCTAAATTCAAAAAAATAAAATAAAAGCAGAAAGAGTTATCCCTGATTAGCCTGTCTGACCTGCACAAGCATTAAGCCCCATTTTCCCAGACCATGGCTCATGTAAATATCTAGTCATCTGCGGACTGCACAGTCTAATTTGGGACAACACTTTACTAACATGCATTAAGCCCTGTTTTTCCCAAAGTGTGGCTCAATTATAAATACCTAGTGGATCTGCTGTAAACCCTGATTCAAATCTCACATGACAACCCCTATGACTTCACAAAACAGAAGCATCCACACACCCCATTGAGAAAGTCGAGGAAATGAGATTTTCCCAGATTTAACAGGTTGCCCCTCTTATCAGTTAGTGTGCTCTGGTACAAATTGCCCTTGGAGTTATAAATGTGTTCTCTGAATCAGAACTTTCAGTTTTCATGCTTGCCATGTAATCTGAACATCCTTTTTTCTGTTATTTAGGTAAAGATGCATCATTCGATAATTAGGAACATGGTTGTAATACAGAAAGAAAAAGTTGTATCAGGGTAAACTTGGAAAGAAATTCTCACCAGAGAGGTCAATGAACTTCAGATTTTCCCTTGTCTAATGTTTTATTATTATTAGATGCATATCCATGTCAGAAATAATTGTTGATATATTCCCGTTTATCAGTTCATAAACAATGAAAGGAAGGACTTCTGATGTGTTGGAGTGAAACCATGAGAACATTTCCTTAAGTTGTTTATTGACTTAAAAATAATAATAATTCGAAAATTATTTTGATTCAAACGGGAATGGCTACAAATGTGTACTGATAAATTGAAATGAAGCTTTAATGATATAAAATTAACAACTTATTCATGATAAAATCATCTTAAACAGCCCAAAATTACCCTTAAAAAGACTACATTGTACAAAACCAATAAAGTGTGTGCACCATTATATGGGCAGCCCATTCATGCAGTCAGTTTTAAGTAACATATTATTGTTCAGTCAAATCTTGTTTTAAGTAAANTATTTAGAACTGATCACACACTATTGCAAGCACAATCATTTAGAACTGATCACACACTATTGCAAGCACAATCATTTAGAACTGATCACACACTATTGCAAGCACAATCATTTAGAACTGATCACACACTATTGCAAGCACAATCATTTTTAACTGATCACACACTATTGCAAGCACAATCATTGATCACACACTATTGCAAGCACAATCATTGATCACACACTATTGCAAGCCTTCATTGATCACACACTATTGCAAGCACAATCACTGATCACACACTATTGCAAGCACAATCACTGATCACACACTATTGCAAGCCTTCATTGATCACACACTATTGCAAGCACAATCAATTTGATCACACACTATTGCAAGCACAATCATTTTTAACTGAGAGAATTCTGGGCGGGTTAATGATATGATTTGTCATGTATTATTTTGGTTGAAGAATAGTTTACAAATGATGATATTTTTTCCTAAATTCGATCATATTCACTAAATTTATTATTCAGTTTGCAATCATTTTTGCTACATTCCATCATATTCTGTAAATTATCTTTGAAATAACAAAATTACAACTAAGAAAAGAATATAAAATAAAAATTGTGAATATTTCTGCATTTCATAGCATATTCTTATTCAAGTAGGGAATCATACAAAAAGGTAACGGAAAAAGAAAATTTAAGGAGACCAAACTTAACCTAGTTTTTTGGAGATTTCATTGGAAACGAATTACAATTTCGTGTTTGCCTTATTAAGGTGAATGTATATATTTTTTACTAATAAGACACAAATAGAAATTATCAAAAACCACAAACAACTCTGACGTGTGACTGTAAAACTGCCTACTGAGTTGTAACCAAACTTATTTATCGATTAAACACGTTGGGAATGTTTAAAACCCATTAAAAAGTCAGCAACGCTTGAATTACATTGTGCATTATGCAAATACACACATTTTAAAATATACATAAAACAAATCCAAATTAATCCAGTGTTTAAAATTGTAAATGCTTGTAAAAGATGACAGAACATTGTGTTCATTATTCCTAAAAAAGAAAACTATTCAAATTAATATGAATAATAATTAAGACGGTTACATCACTTTAATTATGAACCTGGATTTTATAAACTAAAAAGTATTAATTTAATATACAAAATGTCTTATCAGACACATGTCGACAATACTTTGGTGAATTCATAAAATAAATATTATATGTATCCCCCCAAAAAACTCAAAAAGAATGAACATTTCTGAAAATGTCAAAGATGAAAAAAATATTTTCTTAAACTCTTGAAGCCAACTACATGCAGAAAGTATGCCAACATGAAGTTAAACATTTTTTGTATTTAAACTGCAAAAAAAGACTTTGCTTTAATACTGACCATTAAATTGTGCACCAATACATAACTGTTTAACATCAATATGATAATGGTTATAATACAATTTGCTCAATCTTTTCTCAATGATAATCATTTAGCAAATAAACTATAAGATAAAACTTAAATCTACATGTTTAAACAATTTCGTTTTACTCATGCATTCCTGGTGGGTGATTCATACCATAAACACCAAAACTTTCATCTTAGTTACAGTAACACATACATTGTACATATACATGTATGTTAATCACATTAACAAATTCAGTTGTACTGCTAGAACAGATGTTAAAAGTTAACGTACCTGTACTTAGCCAATTAACATAAATTTCAAAGAAATTTGTACCATAAAAGTTTTCATATGAGAAGAGTTGAAACAAAATACTACGAATGAGTACAAAAGATCTACCCTTACCTTCAGTATTGAGCATAGGTTTTTCCCAATCTATTGACATATTTACTGGCAAGATCTATTTAGTCCCAATAATAGACTTAAGTCATGATTCATGCACTAGGAATCTACCTTCTCTACAACTGGCTGGCAAGGCTTGCTCAGTGCTCTCCCTTAGTTGGTAAGTCTTGCACAGTGGTCCCCCTTTGTTGGCAAGGCCTTATCTGAGGGTTACTTTACAATTAACCTTTGAAGCCTGGGACATTGTTAAAGGACAGCTGAATTAGGAAACTTTTATGACTACTGTTACAAAGTCTAGGATCTTGACATATAATTTTCCCCAAAAATGCCTTTGTGACCATTATTTTGAAACAGTATAGAAATAATCATATACATACTGGTACTTTTATGAAATGAATTCTATAAAAAGTGAGAATGTTTTTTTTTTTAACAAGCTATTGTTGGCCTCATTTTAAATTTTTACACATCATCATTTCCTCTTGTTGTTACATAATAAAAACACTTTCTGTTATAGATACACTAGTCAGTATTTAACACAACAATGTACCAAATACACTTCTCTGAATATTCAATCATAAATGGATAAAATTGACACTTTTGACCAAGCAAGTCATAAAATATATACATAGTTAAAGTGTTTCCCCTTAAATAATTAACTTTAAGATAATCAGCGTGCTCAGTCATAATTACCAGTATGTTATGTTAGTTTCTATTTTTGGCTTATAGGGAAAGTAAACAGTTTTAAGTGACAAAGGAGAAACCACGAATCTTTTGTTTAAAACCATAAATGTATAACATTAACATTGTACATTTAAATTGTACATGTATGAGATATTTCCGAAATACTTAACCTATGACTAGCACATACAAAATTTATACAGTCTGCTGAAGTTAAAGGGACTTGTTCACAGATTTTTGCCTTCTTTGAAGTTTCCCATTGAATGCTGAAATTTGAACAATGTAAACATCTAATATATCTCCAGTATAAAGTTTAAGTCACCACTACTTAGTTGATATGGTGTCCGCCTAGAGACCAGGAAGTCATGGGTTCGATCCCCACTGAGGGAGCTTTCTTCAGAGCTCCCCAAAAAATGCCAAGTACTAGTTATATCCAGGAAACCAACTCTAGAGCATTTCAATAAGCCTTAGGCTTTCAATCGAATCAAGCTAAAATAAATTGTTTTAAACCAAAACAAGAATAAAAATAAAGAAAGTAATGAAAAAAAAACAAAAAAACTTGATGCACTGACCTATGGATTAAAAAGCGTTTACCTTTAGGTGGTAAAATGCATCAACCATTTTACACTTTTAATAAGCAATCCTTTTATTTTTCACAAAATACAACGAAAGCAACACAAGCACTCCAAATTATTAAATCGTTTTGCGTTTGTAATGCTTGATCATTCTATCAATTTCTAATAATGATTACTCATAAACAAAAATGTATTTTCAGCATGCATGAGTATACCTCATGCGGGTTATTTTGGTCCCTAATGTACAGTGATCTTTTATTTTTTCAATCTGCGACAAAAAGTTGTAAAATTGTCATTTTGACAATCTGTGAACAAGTCCCTTTTAAAAGAAGAAAGATGACGAGGCTGTGATACCAGTTTTTTTAAGATCTAAGTATTAATTTAATATAAATAATTGTGCAATGTCTTGCTGGGTCTGCCTGTCAGCTACCTACACACACTATGTCAGCACAGTACCTCCATCCAAACTCAAGTGACAGTGACCTTGACCTTGATGTGACAGTGACCTTGATAAACTTTGCCAAAACTGCAATCGCAAGCTATGTCTCCATGTATGCTACAAATTCACAAAATGATTGTAAAATACCTGTACAAAACCTCAAGTTTTGTAGCAGTAATATAATGTTTAGTACAGTGACCTTGACCTTAACTTACCTGGCTTCAAATGCAATCACAAGGTAGGTCTGCATGTAAGATACCTACACACAAAATATAAGAACAATAATCTTCATCTAAACACAAGTTATTTATGGATAGCCATTTTTCTATTTCAAGTAAAAGTGACCTTGAGACGGAGATGAATGGCCCCAAGTGCAATCCAAAGCTAAGTCGGTCACTAAGCTTGCTATATCCAAAGTTTCATCAAGATTGGTCAATGCAAACTTAAGTTATTGACCGGAAACCACTAGTTTGCTGTTTTTCTAGTTAAATGTACAGTAACAGTGACCTTGACCTTCATTTGACTTGCCCGAAATACAATACGAAGCTAGGCCTGCGTGTAATCTACCTTCATACAAAGTTTTAGTGCAATATCTCCATCATATGACATTGTCAACGACATAACTGTATTTCTCAAATAAATAAAAAAAGATCAATTGACATGAAACTCGGTCAATGTGTTAAATAAGCATGTAATACATGTAACTTGTGCACAAGTTGCTTTTTCCAAACCTCATTTAAATTTTCAGAAATTGAAGTAAACATAATCCATGTGTTTTTATAAAAGTAAACAATAACAAGTCTTCATGATTAAAAGTTTGCAATATCTAAAATTTCACTTGATGATATCCTGGTAAGAAAGTCCATTGTATGGGAATTCTTCCTCTGGTGGGTGGTTTAGACACGTTATGACGCAGGTGATTTTTATCCACAAAAAGATTCAACCGGTTTAACATACATATATATTAGTTAAAAAAACAGAAACAGGATATATTCATGATCATATTAACACACCTTATTTTTTGCACACCTTTAAGTTAAAACAGATGACAAGCTTGAAGCTTAAACATATCTTATTTTAGGAGGATCTTATGATGTGTCTTATGGTAAACATATATGAGTCGCATTCTGAGAAAACTGGGCATAATGCTTGTGCGTAAATTGTCATCCCAGATAAGCCAGTGCAGTCCGCACAGGCTAATCAGGGACGACAATTTCCGCTTTTATGGAATTTTTCATTTAAATGATGTCTCTTCTAAGCGAAAATCCAATTTAGGCGGAAAGTGTTGTCCCTGATTAGCCTGTGCGGACTGCACAGGCTAATCTGGGACGACACTTTATGAACAAGTATTATGCCCAGTTTTCTCAGAACACGACACATATAAATACTGGATACATCATAAGAGACTTACCACTGGTAACATGTTCTAAATTTCATACACAATCAAACAGTCATGAGGTAAGCCTTATATAATTATACCCTTATATGGTGACTGAATAATTAACCAAGTTTAACTGAATGATGCAGCATATCAGTATCTTTTCACTATATGAATTTCATAATACCCAAACAGCTTACAGTTTAAACCTATCACTGCTTTAAACAGTCGGGTATACATTATTCAGTCATACTTAAGTCACTTCCCAAATCAATGTTTGGCAGCCGACCAACAAACGTCTCCAAGTGGGGTACATATCACAAATGCAAACATGCATTCTTGTATGACTTCGCAAATACCTTTCTAAATTTAAATTAAACATGGTATATGAATCATAGTTAAATTAATACCCCCATATGAATACAATGTTTTGAAAATAAGAAGGGATTTTCAATTCAAGAGATTTATATTAATACTGACAGACTATAAACGTTAACCGTTCATTGAAATGAAAAGTCCAATTTTAAAACAATGATTAACAAAAAATGATTTGGGATAAAGAACAATTTGTTGTTGTTTTTTAACAACATGAAGTTACAATTGAGGGTGAATAACCTTGTATGGGTGAATATCGTCTGGCATTGGAACTGCATGGGTACATAAGAATTAAAACAATTATGGCCCAAATATTATAATTATTCTAAATTCAGTGAATATTTACCCTGTGTAAACAGTAAGTAATAAAAGGACCCATCGCCAAAATTTGAAATTTAATTTAACTCTCTTCTTCTTTCCTAGTGGGAAATTAACTTTTTTATTTTAATTCATCAAAATCACCTTAAAAATTTGTATTTTTTTTCTAATAATACAAATTAATATGTTGCTTTACCAGCTGACCAACCCAATAAACAAATACCATGACCCTTGACCATTTTATTTTGGTTTGTCAGTTCTGATTTTCTTTTGCTTAACCCTTTGCATGCTGGGAAATTTGTTGTCTGCTAAAATGATGTCTGCTGAATTTTTTAAATAAGAATTTTCTTTGATTTTTTTCAAAGACCACTATAAGAATAGCAAACAGTTTGGATCCTGATGAGACGCCCGTTCTGTGGCGTCTCATCTGGATCCAAACTGTTTGCAAAGGCCTTTAAAATTTGGTTCCAGCACTGAAAGAGTTAAGTAAGAAACAGAAAGAAAAGTCACAGCGACCCTATGTATTATTCCTCAAAGTTCATTTCACAAATCATTTCAAAATGCTATCCACATGATTTGAAACATTATAACTGCGGGGTAAGAATCCTGTTCAGTTTTATTTCATCCCTTTGAATGACAAAATAATAGAAGTTAAAATCTGTTTACAAATGGAAATTTAGTTTTGCTTGATAGCATTTTAAATAATGATTTTCAAGTTTTCATGGATTGCATTTTAAGCATGATGGGTCTTAGATATATGCTTTCCAATCTATTACTGTGTTCAAACGCGGATTGACCAACTTGACAAAGTCTTCAAAATCTGCAATTATGTCCATGTAAATGTCAAAATGAGATCAGATGAATTGTGGGTGTGTTGAGTGTCTGAAAGTAAGACAATGTCAAGGTCAAAATGAGGTCATGAAGGTAATGTGGGCTAGTTCATATATAACATCCATGCAAGTATAACATTTCTGTATATGTAGAAAGCAGTAGTGATTTTAAAAGAACAGGCCTCGACACTTACGGTGTACCGGGAACCCGAGGACATCAGATTTTGGCGAGGGTCACCTGCAGTTCTTTCAAGCTAGGTGATCCTCGGAGAACCCTAAATTTATAGAACCACTTCGTATTGATTGACCATTTGAATCCACGTAATTATCTTTTATGTCTTGCCGTGTTTATAAGAAGAACTTCTGAAACGGCAAGTATTGTATTTTAAATATCTGGGACCAGTTACTACATGTATGTGGTACATGCGTGAAGTATTCCGATTACGCGAAGGGAAGTAACTCGTGGTCGATTACTAAAACGGTTTTCGCGACCCCACAACAAAAATAAAATTCGGTTATAAATTTGATAATTTTAACAAATACATGTTTGTATGTGGAGATACCTTGAGGATGTTAAAGAGCCCTCACCCAAAAAACCAAAAATGAATGCAGAGCTGCAAGCGTAGGTATTATGAGAAAGGAAAACGAAATCTGCAATTTCAAGATGATTGGGCAAAAATCTGGTCTTGGACTTGGTTGTCCTATGATGAAGAAAAAAAAACTATGGTATGCACGACTTGTCAGAAATATGACAATGNACACAATCTGTGTTCCGATAGCATGTTGTTGTTTGTGCAAGACTGTGAATAAAAGTTTATGCTGCTTTCCTGTGTCATTTAAAGCTGACAAAAGTTAAACAAAGTCATTAAAATACCATTCAATTGGTAACAATTCACAACTTGATTTGTCCCAATTGGAAGATTTCGCGACTCGTTTTTTTCCCAATTTGGTGATTTCACGACCCGTTTTTTCCCAATTTGGTGATTTCACGACTCGAAAAATTCCCAATAGCATGGGTACCGGACCCGTTCCCAATTGGGTGAAAAAATCACTGAATTTTCGGTTAATCTCCAACAAACGGACATACCAACAAACTGACTACATGTTTAGCAAACTACTATATATGCCTGCCATATCAGTGTATTTCAGGGGAATAAAAAACAATACTGGGATGTTTTAACAGAAAGATAATCTATAAATTCACTGAAATTGAGTATGGAGCAAACTTCCTGATATGCCAAAATTCAGTAACTATGACATCTTGTAAGAATTATCTGACGTGAAGTACTTAACTATATGGTGTAATAACCATTATAAAGCCAGAAACCAACTTACAAAAGCTAATATTAACTCCTTAAAATCTGTATCCAAGATGAGAACCACTGTGATTGCAATACAAATGAATCTAGAAATATATAATGGTTAATACCCAAATCATTAAAATCATCTCCTGGAGCCTGTTCCAATCCAGTAGTTACAATACCAGCAACCATATTTTACATATTTTCCCAGCTTACAGCTTAGGGACCCGGCACAGTGTTTGGATTGCATAAAAAACAAGGCTTGTCACCATAGGATGACATATGCCCCCTTTTTCCACATTTTTCTAAACCTGAACGCAAAGTGTTTTTCCACATTTTTTGAAACCTAAACGCAAAGTGTGACGGAATTTCAGACAGACAGACGGACAGTGCAATCACTATAAACCCACCTTCGGGGGCATAAAAATCTAGAAAAAAATCATATATGATATATAATATATAGACTATATATTATAAATCATATATGATTTTTTTCTATATTTTTTTTCATGCAATCCCAACACTGTACCGGGTCCCTATGACTTACAGTGCTAGATTAATGTTTTTTATAGCAATCAACTGCATGAAATGAAAATATATAACATAAGTTTAATGTCTTATGACAAGCCTTTTCCTGGCCATTTTGGGAAAAATGTAATTTTGGGATCAGGAATTATTTCTTGTGAGATGTCTGCTGATTTGGGAAAAACAAATTTAAAAAATTAACTTTTTATAATAATTCAAATTATCAGGAAAAAATTCTTTAAAATTTTAGTTATATATTTTGTTTGATGTAATTGATATACAATCGAGATATGATAATCATTAGACGCAAATATTTTTCAAATTGATAATCCTTTTTTTTTCAAATTGGGACATTCTTTACAATCTTGCTTTGGGAATGGGTCTGTTTAACTGACCTGTAGATATGACTAGAAGTCTTGTATGAGTTCATGCTACATTCATTACATATAATGTGAGAATATGTAATTTTTGTTTTAACGAAAATAATATGTCTATTTTTGATTGTGAATATCATGCATTTTTTTCAATGTAGTAAATGTAACGTTGTTCGTAGAGAATTTCTATATAACTGGTGTATTGGTGGAAATACTGTACATGACTTTTATAATCTGATGAGCACAACAGATAATGATATACTATTGGCATTATGTAAGTATGTGTATCATCTCATGAATACAAATTAACATGTTGATGTAAAATGATGTGTACGCAACTACAAACATGTGTTATGTTTTGTGTAATATACTGTGTATTTTTGGCCACAGGCCTTTATGTACTTAACAAACTGAGTTGAATTCACAATCAGAACAACAATTAGCAAAAATTATGAAGAAGGTAAATATACATGTACATGTACAAGGTAACAGAAATCCTCAAATATATTTTTTTTAAATAATAATATGCAATCGAACATGGTACATGAACATGTAAAAAAGAAAATTCAAAATCAAAAACCTGAACATCAAATATCTCAATAAAAAAAACAATTTCATATTTAAACATTTACATGTACAGTACATCCATAAAGCACACAAGCGCCGCTCTCATACTAATTAGCTGTAACATTTTTTAACTTTATATATTTAATGGTTTAGCACGAAGTTCTAAATGGTGGAATAAAAATACATGATATTTCACTAATTGCAACAGTCAGTTCATTGAGAGGAGGAAAAAAGAGGGTATCGCAGAACCCTGTTTTTGTTATCTAAAACGTTTTTATTTTGTAAAGGGTTGTTGTTGTATAGAGTCCATCCATTATAAGTGGTCGTACAATATTCGTTGTTAGGATAGAGTACCATTCTGTCATTTTAGTTTGTGTTAAGATGGTTGATTTATTATGGGGTGCAGCTATCAATCTCGTCCTGGTCATGAATCGGTCTGCATAAGCAAGACACAGACAAAGGGCTAGTTTAGTTATGTTTCAGTTAGAGATTGTGCAAGGGGTGTTTTTGTAAGAACATCCATACCCTCCCGGCCACGCGCCATAGTGCCCAAGTGAGACACAGACAACTGGGCTGTTGGCTATCAACATATACCAATCTGTATAAGTGTCCCGCGCAGCAGTTTATACACTCAAACCCGCAACCAAANTACCAACAAACTGACTACATGTTTAGCAAACGACTATATATGCCTGCCATATCAGTGTATTTCAGGGGAATAAAAAACAATACTGGGATGTTTTAACAGAAAGATAATCTATAAATTCACTGAAATTGAGTAAGGAGCAAACTTCCTGATATGCCGAAATTCAGTAACTATGACATCTTGTAAGAATTATCTGACGTGAAGTACATAACTATATGGTGTAAAAACCATTATAAAGCCAGAAACCAACTTACAAAAGCTAATATTAACTCCTTAAAATCTGTATCCAAGATGAGAACAACTGTGATTGCAATACAAATGAATCTAAAAATATATATAATGGTTAATACCCAAATCATTAAAATCATCTCCTGGAGCCTGTTCCAATCCTGTAGTTACAATACCAGCAACCATATTTTACATATTTTCCCAGCTTACAGCATAGAGACCCGGCACAGTGTTTGGATTGCATAAAAAACAAGGCTTGTCACCNCTAAAATGGCCCTAAGGTTTGCTAAACAGAAGTGGCTAAGCAATAAGTCATTTTGTTCCCAATATACTGCGTAATACTGAAATTCTCAATTTAATGAGTGTTGCATAATGATAATTAAACAAATATATGAAACTCATTCTAGGAAAACTGAGCTAAATGCATGTCAGGGCCCTCGATCTGCGTTTTTTGGGGCCCCGTCCCCCATCAAAAAAGTGTCCTTTTTTCCCCTTTTTTGGATTTTTTTTTTCTTTTTTTTTTACAAAGAAGTGTCTCATGATTATTTATCTCCATTTTATTTCAAGTACATCTATTCAAATATAATTAATTATGAAAAAAGCAATGAATATAGTTCAATCTGTACAAATGTAGTAATTAAGAGAGTAAGTACAAAAATTCCCTATAAAACGGAAACGCCGCGAAAATCCCCCCTCATGAGCCCATGATGAGGGCCCCTTCCCCTGATGGACAGAGACGGCCCTGTCCCCCATTATATTATTTCTTTTAAAGCACACACTAATAAGGGTATCTAAAATACGTTTTTAAGAACAAACCTAAAGCATTATTATATAATTTCGTAATCATTCCTAAGCATTATCCGAAAATTACCATATCCGAAATTATAACCATTTAGATTTCCTACATTTTGGATTGACGAATTAATCATTGGACCAAATAACTTGTAATAAAAACACTATTTCAACAATCACATGAATAAATACAGGTTGAAGCTTACCGTTTTCTCTCGCTTTCTTTATTATTCAATTATACGCGATAATTATGCTCTGTTTTCTTGACCTCTGTGTTTTATCTACAGCTGTTAAATTTATGAATGGAGGTTAAACGTGGCCAATCAAACGCCCTACTATAAATAGATTGAACGTCATTAAACGCTCGCGACCCGATTACTCTTCAATGGAGGAAAATTGGCGGGAATGACTGTCAGTGAACAGAACTAGAATTTTAAGGTCAGTAACTAACTTAGGTTTGAAAAATGATTACATTTTATATTGTCTTTTTACTGTTCAACTTCTACCTTTCTGGCGTATTTCTCTCACTCTTTTATTTCGAATGCAATACACATAAGTTTGAATGTAAGATCTAACATAAACAACTTCAAGTATTAATTTCACTATGTTTATACCCGTGCAGTCATCACTATGTTTATACCGGTGCAGTCATCACTATGTTTATACCGGTGCAGTCATCACTATGTTTATACCCGTGCAGTCATCACTATGTTTAGACCAGTGCAGTCATCACTATGTTTATTGTCTGTCTATCTGTCTGTCTGTCTGTCTGTCTGTCTGACTGTCTGTTCATGACCTTCATACTTGTTTTCTCCTTTTGATGCAGCTGAAATTGTATTTTGTTTATATTTGATATGTTTGTTTTTGAAGAAGCTACATGTTATGGAATTTCGGAGAACACGGTTAAGTTCTATGTAGCTCGTATTACCAGACATTAACACACTGTATTATCATTTGTTTGAAACAGATGAAACTTTAACGTTATATTGTCGTAAAAGTGCCACGTTGTCAAAATGCTGTTTATATTTCCAGAAAAGTTTCAATTATTCATACAAGTTAGATGACATTATACTACGGTATGGTATTTGTCTTGCATATGATTTTACATATCTAGCTAGAACCAAATGATCTAATATATGTATACGTGGTTAAAAGTGCTTGCACTTATCCTTGACTAAAAGGTTGGGTATTGAGGAAGTGCTGTTTTCAGTTTACATTTATGTGCACTTTGTATATGTCATCTCCAAACACGCTTCAGCACTCTGTGCCATTAAGCACTTAAAATGTCGATCAAACATCGGGTAGTATAACAGTCAACTGCAGGCTATAGCGGTAAGAGTTATCATTTTACAAATATTAAAACGCATGTGTCATATAAATTAACACATTTGTATTAACTATCTAATTGTTTTAATCCTGCCTATGTCGCAAACATTGACCAAATAAAGCAGGGTCGAATAAAATTTCTTATCCCCGGTCAACAGGAAGTAGTGTATTCCTACGCACGCTGTGACACATAGTTGAGTGTAACCTTTCCAATTCACTACACAAGTGTGACGCATTATTTAGACGCATCGTGGATGTTATCGTTTATATTACATATCATCCTACTTTGCATCTTCTTTAAACATATTACAGAATTGGCTTTCCGTATTTTTATTTCCATTCACTTGATTACGCAATTTATGACGTTTCTCGTGTGAGGTCATTTCTCTGACGAAACATATCTAGTTTTAGCAAGACTCTGTGGATTTTAGGGACAAGAATTTGGAAGTGGTGGTTTTTAACAGTAAAATATTTTATATTTTTAAAGCATTGAACGAATAGAAAACGTATTTCGGATTGTGTGTTTGTCATGCATATTTGTTAATTTCGATAGGAATAAAATAACTCGATCCGACAGGATTACGCTTTCGTAAATCGTTTTTTATATCAGAATGGTAAGCATTTGATACAAACGCTATGAAGAAATAGTGTGGTTTAAAATACATTTCGATAAAGGGATGGACGAACAGAACATGTAAGTGCATAAAGTTGTAACTTTATTGTTATAAGAATTGGATTAAAGCTGTCATTGAGGTAAATAAAATTGAGTCTTTGTTTTGGCTGTTGCATATTTTTTTAAATTTCTAATAATACAAAATAAAAATCAGTTTTTGTTTTGCTGTTGCACATTGTTTTCAATTTCCAACATTAAAAATATCACATTCTCGATTCATTTTTTATTTCTTCTCATTATTTCAATAGGAAAGTATTAAAAGGACCAGTTTAATGTGGAACTATTTTTTACGTGACATAATCGGTAGTAATTCGGTCGTAAGGAATGTTGTGTACAGAATAATTATTTTGTTATCTTAATTAATCATTTGTCTTTGATAAAATGTGTTAGCGGCATAATTTTAAATGAAGCAGGATAAATAGAATACATGGTTGGTGCCGAGATGGAGAAAGTTTATCCGGTTCGGCCCGAAACAGAAAATAAGGCTCGCTAAAGCTCGCCCTATTTTCTTTTGCTAAGCCTCACCGGATAAACTTTCTCCATCGCGGCACCAACCATGTATTCTCTATATCTGTTTACAGGTCTAAGCGATTGGTGAATATTCTGATATTAAAGGCACATCTCGAATCACACATAAACATTCAGATAAAAACACGAATTTACTAATTGAATCAGATATGCGTATTGTATATGATTTTTACTAATAACATTCTTGTGTAGCCATACATGGTTAGCAATCATGTAAAAATACAAAATCGCGCAGTATAATGCGACTGAGTGTAATGCAAACTCATTCCTGCCTCTGCCACGGACGGTATTGAACCCTCAAACAAGCTGGAATATCTTTTTCTTGTTCATGCATATGTTGTCAATGGGTAATTTCCTTTCACTGATTAATCGCTGACATCTCTATACATTATCCGACTTCAGACAGGATGATTAATAATGAAAAATCGGATAAATAAGACAATAGTGCAATTGCAGATATAAGGTACGCTCTAAGGGTATCACGTTTACAGATTTTTCTAAATGTTTAAACGAAATTAAATAGACGAAACGTTACCGTTTAAACGGTATCCCTATGTCCGTTTTAAAAACATCAGTATCATCGCATTTCCAAACTGAAAGTAGTAATTATTTCCGGAAGTTATATTCAGTGCATATCCCACTCGCGCAATGACTTCATATAAAAACCATACACTAATATAAACCAGACCATCCATATCACCACATTTGTATTCGTCATTCTATAAAAACAAATTAAAGAACGTCGAAAATAATGTAAAATGGACGAAAAATACTGTATCCGAAAACGACATCTCGAAAAAAAAGTACTTTTTTTGCACATGAAATACAATTTGCATATCGCTTGACTGCAGAAGATGAAAAACCAGTTAACTAGCAAAAACGTAATCAATATATAATTTGNGGGGGGGGGGGGCATGCGTATACGCATTTCCCACCACTGACTGTACCGTTACTGCTTTAGTTTTTCTTACCCTGAAATGATTTGTGAACATCCCTTGCGACATCTTGCAAACAGACAGCAACTTCCTTTGTCTCTTTTCTAAACTTTTTAAGCTTTGGTTGTAAGTTTCGTAATTTTTCCACGTAAGCCATATTTGTCTGGTAGGGTAAACGAATTTTCAATGGTGATGAATAATCAGCCCTTTTGTCACGATTTAATCTGAAAATATTATTATAACAGCTCTGATTTCACAATGTCATTTATCAGGGTGTAGGGTCACGTGACTTTGTGGGTTCACAATTAAACGTTATAAGTAAAGTAAACACAATCTCTCTGACGTGGCCGCAGTCATAACGCTTTATCATGCCACTGCATTGATAGCCGACTGATATAACGTTGCATGATATATTTTTTATATAATGTTCAACAGGAAGTTCACAGATTATATTAGTCTATGTGTCATATTACTAAGACTACAAGGGACTGTCAACCACGAATGACGAAAAAAGGTAAGTTTTAAAATACCATATTTTTATTTTACAATTATTAGTTTATTTTGATTAAAATATCACGACTGGTATATTACATTATTTGAAAAAAGTTGTTACGTTTTCATATTTTCAGTATATTCGGTAATAAATTTTACTGGGTACAGGTACCAGGTAACTACCAGTTAACTATAAATAACGCAAGTAGATTGATCATCGTCGTCACGTGGTAAACTTAGGAATGCAAATTGTGCATGCGTAGTGAATTGTATATATTTTATATATAAAATGATCAATCTGCTTGCGTTATTTATAGTGTGTATATCGTTATGTCACCTATTTTCGCGATGTACTTTCGATTTCACATCACGAAATTTTATTACCGAATATACTGAAAATATTAACTTTTTTCAAGTAATGTAATATATAAGTCGTGATATTTAAATCAATATAAACTAACAATTGTAAAAAATACGGTATTTTAGAACGTTTCTTTTTTCGTCATTCGTGGTTGACAGTCCCTTTAATAAATAAACAATATTTTATTGTAAAACTGAATCAGATTCATCCAAACAAACAATTTGATACCAAGATGTATTACATTTTATCCACAGAAATCAAAACAAACAGCAAAAAACATATTTTCCAAATATTAAAAATGAATGTGTAAATGCTGATGACGTCATGTTCAACAGGAAGTTGTTAAATCAGTCGATGTTTGGATGTAACTTGTAAGTTATTTTACTCGGAATGATGTATAAAGTCATCATTTTTAGTAAAATAAAATCAGATTCAACAAAACAAACAATTTGATACCAGGATGTGATATAGTTTATCCTATTGCCAGATGAAAATCGATAGTATAACAAAAATCGTATAAACTTGAGCTCTATACTATTGCTATTTTTAGATCACACTCGGGTTTTTCCAAATATTTACGAAGAACAAATCGTCAAAAAATGCAATATTTGATAATTATTAATGGAAAAAGGGAGGAAATAATAGGATAAAAAGAATATTATATGAGTTTTGGATAAAGATCAAGTTAATCATGCGAGGCTTAGAAACATGGTAGCGCGATGGACAGCGAAGCCCTCATTCCCGCTAAAAATGCGGCGTCGTAGCGATTTTATTTCATTATTTCTTTTAAAATGAGGACTTAGAGAGAGGTATGTTAAATAGAAAAACAGGTTACTGCCTGATCTTTTTGTAATATATCAGGCTCGGCACGAAAACAATAACGGCTCGGCAAGCTTCGCCGTTATATTATTCTAAGCCTTGCCTGATATATTAAAAAAATATCAGACAGTAACCTGTTATTCTCTATAGAGCATGTGCGCGTGAAAAATCAATAGCTCTTTATCGCAGATAAGGTGTCAATACGGAATCCGCATAGGGTCATCTATAATCTCGCCCTTCTTTCATCAAGGGGGACACACGACACACGAAGCGATACATGATATTTTGCGCGACAGTCACAGCGACGCACGATATTTTGCGCGATACACGAAGCGACGCGCGAGAATGTACCACGAAATATCGCCCTTGTGTAGGTAGCCCAAAAGGCGATATATCGTGGTAAATATCGCGTGACGCTTCGTGTATCGCGCAAAATATCATGCGTCGCTGCAACTGTTACGCAAAATATCGTGTGTCGCATTGAGTATCGTGCAAAATATCGTGTCTCGCGTTCAAGGGCGACGCACGAAACACGAAGCGACGCACGATATTTTGCGCGACACACGAAGCGATACACGACATTTTATTATTCAAATATCGCCCATATTATCCGAATCTCGTGTATCGCGATCTAATTTCAGACCGCGACACACGACACACGAAGCGAGACTTGATATTTTGCGCGATACACGAAGCGACACGCGATTTTTGTACTGTTCAAATATCGCTGTAATAATATCGCCTGTCGACTGTCGCGTTTTCAAAAAATCAGGGGAGACAAAAAGGGGATATTTTTACGTCATCAAGCATTTGCATCAAGCATGGACGCAGACTCTCAGCTTATCATCATCATCATCATCATCATCATCATCATCATCATCATCATCATCATCATCATCATCATCATCATCATCATCATCATCATCATCATCATCATCATCATCAGCATCATCATCAGCATCATCACCACCACCACCACCTCCACCACCACCACCATCATCATCATCATCACCATCATTATCATCATCATCATCGCCATTATCATCATAAAATAAATCGCGATTCGGAGCGGAGTATTGTAAAATGAAGATCTCAAAAGAATTGAAAAAATATTTGTCGGAATGTTATTTTTCTCATGCTGTTTTGTTAGTTGTCCAAATATATTTAATATTAAATATTATCTTAATATTAAGATTTGGTAATTTAAGAATGCAATTTGAATGAACACAATTGTATGCATATGTTTTGCTCAGCTGTGAAGATTGAGGGAACAATTTATAGAAGAACTGTGAGAATCATCTCTACAGTGTTGCTACTGTTCCGCAATTCATAATACTATATTTTCGGCACACGAGTATTTTACTAAAATGTTGAAAGTTAATAAAAACAAAATATACGGTGTTTGGGAAAACGTATTGAACACCTGAATGTTGAGACACTTTACGACAATGGGCTCGAGTTACAAGTTGTAGAACGGCGTCTCCGTTAGCAACGTACCAGTATAAATTTAATATAATAGCAAAATTGAACTGAGCCTCGCTCTGTGAAAAGGGGGTTGAAAGCATGTGCGTTAAGTGTTGTCCCATATTAGCATTTGCAGTCCGCACAGGCTAATCAGGTACGCCACTTTCCGTCTAAACTGGGCGTTCTTCTAAGAAGAGACTTCTGAAACGAAAAGAATCATACAAGCGGCACGAGTCGTCCCTGATAAGCCTGTGCGGACTGCACAGGCTAATCTGAGACAACACTTTACACACATGCATTAAACCCATTTTTCGCAGAGCGACGCCCAATGGCAAAAGTATAACATAGCAGATAGTTCCGAGTCTAAAAAGTTTGAGAATATTAAAACCCATTCTTAATATTAATTAGCACATTCATATATTGTCAGCCTGAATAAAATTACTGAGAGCAACACCACTCATTCGAATAAAAAACCGTACCCGCTTCGTCCAGATAAACTTACTTGCTTGTTTGTTTTAACCTAACCATGATAAAAAGAGACATACCTACTTATTACAATATATGAACATAATTTAATTCCATCCGCATCATCAGATGAGGATAAATATAACAACCAATGTTATCTTATTTCTCTTAATGAATAAATTGAAAACACAAATAATGTTGCCCATTTGTAAAACCAAAAATAAAATCAGAATAATAACACGCCAAATCAATGTTTCGAAAGCACTGTTATGCAATTAGAAAACACAAACGAGCAATAAAACCAATCGAAGCATTTGAAATTGACATTCGGATTATGAATGCAGTAAAAATAGCCCCTTTTTGTCTCCCCTGATTTTTTGAAAACGCGACAGTCGACAGGCGATATTATTATAGCGAAACTTGAACAGTACAAATATCGCGTGTCGCCGCGACTGTCGCGCAAAATATCGTGCGTCGCTTCGTGTTTCGTGCGTGGTCCTTTGAACGCGAGACACGACACACGAAGCGATACACGATATTTTGCGCGACAGTCGCGGCGACGCACGATATTTTGCGCGACAGTCGC
>VMBQ01002113.1:15264-32373 GCA_007657795.1 Dreissena rostriformis | reverse complement strand
AAAAAAAAAAAAAAAAAAAAAAAAAAAAAAAAAAAATCCCTACCTACCGACCCTGTTTTTTTTCCAATGAGACCGGAAACGGACCTTTTTTTTTGGCCTAAACGCTTAAATCTCTCCTAATTTGTTTGTAAACAAAGTTCAACATTTCGGATAACGTGTCTCTAAATGTAGAGCTGTAAATACAAAGCCTTCGGGAAATAGGACGCTTGCTCTAACTGAGTAAGATCACATATGGAAAAGAAAATTTTGAGTCGCACATTTAGTTTAGCAGTTGACCCAACGAATTCTTCAGTGAATGTAAACATGAGAGAATGACTTTATCGGTAGATGAGATCACAATATTAATAAGATGTGCCTCCAGAGAAGAATATCTTTGTGTAGGACACCTCTGTGGCAATATATTTTGTCCTCTTGCCGGTAAATACTGATTGATTGCCACGAAACTTTTTATGTGTCGCGTTCTGAGAAAACTGGGCATAATGCATGTGCGTTAAGTATCGTCCCGGAAGAGACTTCATTTAAACGAAAAATTCATATAAGCGGAAAGTGTAGTCCCTGATTAGCCTGTGCGGATTGCACAGGCTAATCTGGGACGACACTTTACGCACATGCATTATACCCAGTTTTCTCAGAACACGACTCATATACTGATTGATTGCCACGAAACTTTATATATCTTTGTTATAAGCTCGTCAGTGGGTTAATTTTATGTAAACAGTTCCCTATTGTTGTGGAAGAAGGTTATTGACACAAAACTATTGCGTACATTAACCCCCGGCGCACCGGTATGTCACTCAGTAATAACTCGGGGTCGTGAACGCTTTGTTACAATCAACCTGTATAACAAAAAGGAACAGAAGCCAAATAAACAGCCAACAGTAATTGTACATTTACTTCAGCGAACATCCATTGTGTTTAAACTATAAAACCTCACAACGAGTGTAGTTATATAGATAAGACATCAACTAAAAGTAAACATGGACAAAGCTATTGAGTTATTAACAGCCAATTTGATAGAGATCACCGGAAGAAATTAACAAGTAATTAGTACCGGTAGTTACGCAGGCAACTGCAAACCAGTCTATTGAAACAGAAGCAAATAAATCATACGGGTATCAACGTTAACAATACTGTTTTAACTCTTAATGGATTAAGGAAATCAAACACTGGATTTCTACTGCAATGGAAATACTTTATTTCTAAAACATATTCGATAAGTTAATTAAATATACTATAATATGGGAAATTTGATAGAAACAAGTCGGCAAAAAGTCAGAAAAAAAACAACGAAGTATCGCACTCTCCACTGAGGAACTATACGAAGATATGACAGAAGACAGAAGTAATTAACTCTGTCCAACCCATGACGATATAGAATACTCACCATATTGACGTCAGAATGTACACATAAAAAGCAGACATGCCCGAAATTGAAAAAAGATTTTATACTCAGAATTCATTCATTTTTTTCTTATTATGTATAGCTAGTTGTATCCGTTATTAGATAGCAATATTATTTTTTTTGTCAAATTCAGATTTCTTAAGAAGTTACCTCTTTCGGGCCATTCTAAGTGACACAGTTCCTTAAAAGCTACACAAATATAGAAACATGAGTATAATATTCCAACATTTACAGTATGTTTCTTTCAAGTACAACTATGTATACATGAGTGCCATGCAATATACCTGTTGATCCTGGAAATGGATATATCGTAACAATCAGGACATTTAAGTATACCAGGAATATAATGTGCTCTTCTAAACTTTCATATATTTCATTCTGACACACACATATCTACGTCATTTTATTGGGTCATCAGACGACAGTTAACTTCACGCTGTCAAACTATTCGATCCTCGCTCTGTGAAAAGGGGGTTTAATGCTTGTGCGTAAAGTTTCGTTCCAGATTAGCCTATGCAGTCCGCACAGGCTAATCAGGGACGACACTTTCCGCGTAAACTTGATTTTCGCTACGGAGAGACTTCCTTTAAAAGAAAAATAACATAAACGCGGAAAGTGTCGTCCCTGATAAGCCTGTGCGAACTGCACAGGCTAATCTGCGACGACACTTTACGCACATGCATTTAACCCCCTTTTCACAGAGCGAGGCTTATTTGTTAGCAACGTTAATGCCCCGGACCGCATCTCTGAAGAACTCGAGGCTGGGTTGGTAGGTTTGGGAAAGACACGTCGAAGATGTCCCTAATTTCATCACAAGGGAGGGCTGTGATATCCGATATCAGGCAATCAAGGATGCCGACTTCATTGTTGGGTGTCACTTTGTCAGGTTTTAGCTTCGTTTGATCCCCAGACCGCCTAGATGTCTTCTTTGCATATTTGGTCATTTGTATCTGTCTGTGATCTTGTTTGAAATAATATTGAAAACTAGTTCTGTTCTGCAGATAAATTCACCGCCTGCGTTGTTTATTTTAACAGCAACAATATACCGGTACTGCGTTGAATAAACGCATATGCTCCCAATAAAAGCCTTGTAATTATTGATTCATGGGCCCATCTGAAGAAGTCTCAACGTGAGTACATTTCAAGGTCAATCTGAGGTTACGTGATGTGGGTGCGTTGAGAGTGTTGATAGATATCACCCATGAAAGTATCAAAACTATGTCGCAAGAGGTCTTGATGTCAGACGAAACGCGTCATTTTGGATTAATCAAAAATATTGACCTTCTTAATGAGTCTTATTCCAAAAGTAGGTCAATGTCATGGTCAAAATGTGGTAAGGTGATATGGTGTGTTGGTAGTGTTCAAAGACATCATCAATTCGAGTATCAAAGCTTTTTAGGAGGCATTAAATGATGTTAGACAAAGCGCTTCATGTTGGGTTTACAAAGAATGTGAATCTTCTGAATTCGTCTTAGTCCAAAATAAGTTCAATGTCAAAATGAGGTCATGTGATGTGGATTTGTTTGTACGGGCTAACTGATGGGCAGTTCAATCGCTATACGCCTCCCGGCATCGGTAGATGATGGGACATGACACTCGTTGTTCATTATAGATAAACAACGATAACTCGAGAGTTATTTCAATTTTGAAAGTTATTTTTTAAAGAACGAACTATATTTGAAAGCTACGGAGCTAATTTTTGCTTTTGACTTTATTGAAAACTGAAAAGGACGAGACATCAGTTCTAGTCTATTAGTGAATGAAATCTGTGAATTTAGTCACAGTTAATGTGCAATGCATGAGTCTGCTATAGAGGGGTTTACAAGGAACTAGGTTTCAGTGGAACCTTATAGCATATATGCGCATCCATCTTACTTGCAATCATAGGGCATGCAGCATTCGGTTCAACTCAATTGTTTGCAACTCGCTCATAACACACGCTTCAAACTTGATAATGTTATTATTATGTTGAATAAGTTTGAATGTTTTCAGCTCGCACGTTTTGCTTTGATCAGTGTTGTTATTGTCAAAGACTAGTAAACTGTTGGTCTTAAAATGAAATGCTTGCACATGCTGTGTACAGAATATGTTTGCTTGAGGTTGATAAAAATGCTCGCGCTCCTGTCAGCATCTGAACGTTAAGACATTCGTAATCTAAAAAGGAATGCCGAGTTAAACCAATTTAAGTGAGTACTATTTTCAGGTCCATTTTCTTTCGAGTTTCGTGTGTACTGGTACAAATGTTGTATTGGACGGTGTTCTAAGAATAAATCGAGTTGTTGGTGGAACTCGAACGAAATAATAAATGTGCAGTAAGGCTATCTGTGTTTACATTGCGAAGTAGAACATTACAACATGAATATTTTCTCTCTTAAAAAAAACAAACAACATTGACCAGAAAATTTTATCACAATGAAAGACATTGGTGATACTAGTACGAGTTAATCGGTACTAATGCATACAAAACCATACATGTCCTGAACACAAATTTCATGACTTCTGATTGTATTCTCCAGCAAACCTATGGGTTCATTAATGAGTTCCAAGTCTTTCCCCATACCTTCACGCTTATATAAGTAATTTCCAGATTGTTCCCGAGTCTTAAATAAACAAGTCTTGTCACCATAGGATGACATATGCCCCCTTTTTCCACATTTTTCTAAACATAAACGCTAAGTGTTTTTCCACATTTTTCGAAACCTAAACGCAAAGGGTGACGGAATTTCAGACAGACAGACGGACAGACAGACAGACAGAAGGACAGTGCGATCACTATATGCCCTCCTTCGGGGGCATAAGAACGAGTATATAATAAAGTGGAATTAGGCTGTGTGTGCTGCTGATGTGATCGAACGATTCTGTACACCGGCCAAACGAGGGGTCGTCTCAAACGCTTGAAACGTCAAGGGAGGCAATATGTATTCCCGAACTTTGACGCAGTTACTTTTCGTTATTAAGGTTACACTATACTAAATAATGTTGGAGTACAATTGCTATACTCTCTAAAAACAAGAAAATACATTTATTTGAAGACACAATTCTCTGTAAAGGCACTTGCCACAATTTAATTTGAGAATATTTATTTGTGCATGTGGTAGGGAAAACATTGTTGTTTAATAGAAATTCACTCTTTTGCTTGAAGGTTTGAGACTACATGAGACTTTGACAGATGGCGGGAAACCCTCATGAACTGCAGAGAAGCCGGTAAATAGATGGCCCTAAAACAGTGACCTTTGATTCGTGGCGAGTTCTTTCTTGCATATCGCATGACCTATCTTTTTTGTTGTTTAAATCATTGCGTTTTGCAATGCTCTTTAAGAAAAGGTATGGTTATGGGGGTCTCTATGCGCAAAAGTTTTACTCTATTTTTTTTTAAAGTTTTTGCTTTTACATTGAATTTGTGTAGGAAATCTTTTAGTATATTGTGACCTTAATTAACTTTAGGTAAAAATGAAGTATCCTCTGCAAGTGCAAAATATGACTGGGAAAGCTGATTTTTGGTCATTTCTTAGCAAAAGAGAAGAAAATAAGTGCATTAAATGCATGAATTCAGATTATTTGATCTGGAAAAGTTGTATTTCAACTAGACNCATATAACTGGCTTACGAGTCACTGAGCTAACATATTAGTGTGTAGTCATACATTTTAATCAATATAGAGCTGGAAATAGTAAGGATCATGATAATTTAAAAAGAGTGACATTGTTAAAAGTATTAACATGGAAAGTGTAGATGACTTACTTCTGTTAATTGTTAACAAGTGGAATAACAATCATTGTAGTTCGAGTAAATATAAGTAATACTATTTACATAAGTAGTAGTATGCACATACTGATGTGTTTTTAATGTTTGTCGGATCAATATAATGCTTCCGAGCGTTTTATATAGCATACCTGAATAAATAATGCAGATTTATAAATAAGTCTCTTATCAGTCAGCAAACATTCTAGTCTCTCGCTATACGGAATGTTCATTATGTTTGGTAAGGGTATCAAGTTTACAGATTTTACTAAACTTTTAAAGGAAATGAAATAAGCGAAACGTCACCGTTTAAACGGTATCCCTTTTTTCGTTTTAAAAGCATCAGAACCATTGCATTTCCAAACTGAAAGTAGTAATCATTTCAGGAAGTTTTATTCAGTGCATATCCCATTCGCGCAATGACGTCATATTAAAACCAGAAAATATTATAAACCAGACAATCCGTATCACCACATGTAAATTTGTCATTCTATAAAAACAATTTAAAGAACATCGAAAATAATGTAAAATCAACGAAAAATACTATATTCGAAAACGACACTCCGAAAAAATGTACGTATTTTGCACATGAAATACAATGTGCATATTGTTTGACTGCAGAAAATGAAAAACCAGTTAACTAGCAAAAACGTTATCAATATATACATTGTAATTTGGTTAAAATATTGCTTTTCAACATGCTACCACAGTGCTTTACTTTGCTAAATACTCACTTAAAATATTTCAAGATGGCGGCATATGCACCGTTTCGTTGCCAAGTTGTAAGATTTTTGGAAAGTAGCGAAGATTTGCCGTTAGTTCCCGTTCATGTGCGTGCCACCATTAACCAATCAGAAATACGTTACTGCCGAATTCGGTAGTGACCGGATTTCGCAGTTCGTCATTGATATACTTCGTAGCGCAAGTCGGCTACGTTATTTGCACCCCGATATTTATTATATTGATATTGACTGGCGTTTAAACGTTTACTGTTTTTGTAAACGTTTTTGAGCAAAACACGAAACGCAACCGTTTAAACGTTTAAACGTGATACCCTTAATGTTTGGTTTAATCTTTGATACACAATTTAAAAAATACAAATTTAAACAAAGGTAGAATGGACATTCAAAGAAGAAATGGAATTCTGTTTCAACGTCATGAGCAAATAAACTTTGAAAATAAACACATTTATTTACATAAATCATTTTAAAATAAACAAGTAGTTAAGACCATTCTAGGTATGGGTGCTTAAAAGCTTTTCCGCTTTCCTCTGCAACTGCTTCCCCCTGTCCCTATACTTTTTGGTTTACATTGTTCCATACAAAGAATGCATTGAAAAATAACATGTCAATATACATTTTTTTCAAACAATATCACAATAAATAACAATGGCAAATAAAATATGTTGAATGACAAAGACATAGGCTTACCAAATTGTCAAATAGCAAAATTGCTGACACCTGCTTGTTTAAACAAATTTACTTCCTTTGCCTAAACCAATCATAAGTGGCTTTTTTTCAAAACAAAAACTATTAACCAATCAAAACTTTGCGCAATGCCTAACAAAGGGGTGTATATCATCTGCATACTTTTGATTCAAAAGTATGCAGATGATATACACCCCTTTGTTAGGCATTGCTGCATCACTGATAAGAGATAAATGTTTATGATGCATATTTGATTTAATTGGGGAGAGCTGATCTCTTATCTGCTGTGNTGCAAATAAAATGTGTTGAAAGACAAAGACATAGGCTTACCAAATTGTCAAATAGCACAAAAGTTTAAAAAAAATCTTTCTCAATCCTCACACGGTTTTTAATATTGTTAAAGATTTTTCTTGCCAAACTTGTAATGTGGCGCACAAATAATGTAAGTTTCTCGAGTTTATTTAAAAAAAAAAACACTAAAATTACATCAAAGATAATTCATTCTTATTATTAAATATATAAGCACTACGGACATTGAAGCACATAAGAATTGAACACTTCATTATAAAATGAGACATTTGTGGAAGATTGTATGGAAAAAACAATTAACCGCAGTGTTCCGCAGTGGGTCAATATAGTTAGATCGCAGCTGCTGCAGAGAACTCGATCACAGCTGTTGGAGGTACCTGAACCGCAGTGGCCAAAGGAACCTGGACTTCAGCAGTTGGAGAGACCTTGACCGAATATGTGGTGGGACCAGTAGTCCAGTACAGCAGCCATTAGGGAACACGACCGCAACCGCTAGGGGTGACCTGGATGGCAGCCAGTGCCTAGACCTGATCTTGGNTGTAAATGCATAGAAAGGTCAGATTGCTGAAATTTTCATCAACTATATATGCTGATATTGATGCTGAAATGTTTATAATATGAACAAACATACTTTGCTGCTTTATATATAGATTGTATTGTTATATAAATATTTAATATATGTGTTGTAATATTTGTTTTTGTAACTTATCTTACTAGCAGACAGTTTGCATTTACCAGTGATGTATTTTGCATTCACCAGTGATGTATTTTGCATTTACCAGTGATGTATTTTGCATTNCGCATTTTTACCAGATTGCCACCATAAAAATAGTCAAAAGTACTTATTTTGTGCCCAAAATATGCAATTTTGTATTCTCTTGAACCTCTAAATGGGAGCTGGCAATGCATATTGACCATCTGCTGCAGTAAAAAGGCACACATGACATAATATGCTAGAATATATCATTGGCGGCTTGTAAATAAATGGGCTCCGAGCGACAAGGTGCTTTTAAGATTTCCCACTTTATTGGTGTGAAACATCAAGTTATTGGAAGCTTATTGATTTCACTTCAAAGTATCTTTGATCTCTCATTTTGACTAATTTTTTCATTGTCTGGGATGAAATTGGATTTGTTTTTGCCATGAAATTGACATTTTTGGGGTGATTTAAAAAAACACACAAAAAAGTCATTATCAGAATTGCTAAGAGTGAAAATATCTTACAAAATCTTAATTGACCAAACAAATGCTGATAGATCTAAAAGTTGTTTACTATCGTGACGTCATTTCATGTTGAGGACGTCATTTCACCAAAATAAAGCCATGCGATTGGTTATAAGTTATTGATTCTGTAGCCAATGAAAACGCTTAAAAATGTTGTATAACACATGTGTAATATAAAAAAAAATGTTATGTTTATATTACATGGGAAACAAGGTAGAGCATGTCATAAATACATTGTTATTCTTTCGGCGCCCACATCATACGAGAAATAAACGCACATATATTCAATAAATAATTATATTGTTTCACTATTACATGTTTGTTAAAGTATTTTACAAGAAATGTATGTGATTTTGTTTAATAGTTGGCTCAGAAAAGAAAATAAATAAAAAAGGTAATAAACATAATTTTAACAAAATTTTATCTTTTATTCAAATAACATATTCAAACTGTATCTCTTCCGCTATATATCACGGTGCCTATACAATGTGACTTTTTAAGATCTGTGTTGGGAGAAAACGCGCAACCCAGATAACATTTTTAAGGATGTCTTTTTATATATATTCACCATTTTTAATGGGATAAATGGAGAGCCCGCTCCTTCGTGAGAGTTTTCTAAAGGTATCATACATTTTTTAAACAAATAAGTTTTTTTTCAGTAAAGAGCAACCGCCCGTTTGAACGGTTAGAACAATGTTGGAACAGTGTGGGGACTTCATATTACAAACACGCGGTTGCACTTAACTGAAAAAGTACTTATTTGTTTAAAAAAATCATGATACCTCTCACAAATGAGCGGGCTCTATACTTTATCCCATTAAAAATGGTGAAATATATAAAATGATATCCTTAAAAATGTTATCTGGGTCGCGCGGTATTCTCCCAACACAGTTCTAAAAAAGACACGTGGTATAGGCATGGTGTATATGAGGGTACTGAAAATGCGGAAACATACATCAATAACTTATAGCAAAATCTTCCGATCGATTCATGTAGACTCGTAATGATTTTGGTATTTCTACTTACACTATTAACACGTATTTCATGTATGTAAGATTGTGTGGGTGTTCTATTGCAGATATAAGATCAACATGTAAAATATCAAGAACATTTAATAACAAAAATTTATACTAAAGAACCTTATTACTAGTATTACTGTTTATAGATATAACTTAATTCCTGTAACAGAATATGATAATTTAATGGGATAAATAACATTATATCCAGGTTTTTTTTGGGGTTGTGGGGGATGGGGCCTTTAGCCCTTATGTGGGGGAAATTTTACGCGCGATTTACCACTTTGGGGGAAAAATTGTGCGTGTTTTTTCCTTAATGGGGGAAAATGTTAAGTCTTACTTTTACTGCTAAATGGGTTAAAAAGAAAAAAAATAGTTATTTTCTTCATAGACCATCTTATCTGGGATTGACTATGGTTGACTGTGACAGACTGAGATCTTCTTGACAGGGACTGACTATGGCTCATGAGGGGGAATTTCCGGGATATATTGAGATATAATAATCATGAGACACATCTTTCTAAATTTGTTTAGGGGGATTTTTTTGGTCCGGAAAGGGGAAAAGACCAGCCTAGTTTGGTGGGGGAAGACGCCGATGTTTGGCGTCTGTTATATAAGGTAAAAAAAACCTGATATCAGAACACTGCAAAGCACATGTCACATGAACAAATGTTACTTATTAACGTTTAAACCACTCAGAATGCATATTATAAATGGCTGAAAACCAATTTTCTAGTCTCCGCCATTTCATACTTTTAGCGGTCAGATGAACTACACAGGGGAAGTTATGAATGGCTAAGCAAGTGTTACCAATGAATTCCACAATTTAGCAGATAAAAACTTATGAAAAGTGCTGAGAAATGCTTAAAGATGTTTAATCTGAAAAACATACTAAAAGAAGCCTGTATGAGATGTATCCTTGATTTCTTGCGAAACACAAACATTTACCAATTTAATATATTTACTGATGAAAATTTCGTTTTCGCGCCAGAGCTCAGAAAAACAAGATCCAAATTTAATGATATGCAGTGTCCATTTAAGGTTGACAAGGCAATTATATTGTATGTTTGTTGTGAGCCAATTTTCAGGAAGTTAAAGGCCCCTTGATTATAAAGAAAGCGTTTTTTTTATAAAGATATTTTGAGTCTGCACAAAAATTTCAGGAACTTTATAATGATCCCTATATAATGAAACTGATCACAGTGTCCTGTAAGGGTGGACCTGTGCATAGTGTCAGGTCGGTCCTCTACAATATTTCTTTAGAGATTTATAAATAATTGTTCATTAAATCTCATTAAAAATATGACATTTCTGTGCAATATCTCTGAGCCAATTTCAAAGAAATTGTTTGGAATTATAACTCTTCTGGAGACAAATTGTCATGTTGTGCCGGCCTGTTGATCTTTCATTGAGATATTGCCTCATTTTCTTGTACTCAATCTTACAAAAAAAACTTAGATTAATTAAGCGCATTATTGGGGAGAATCCATCAGTTTTACTTACATTTTCTTTTTTCTATGTGATATGTACTGTAAGCAACACTTGATTAAGGGTATCATAGAATCACTTGAATGAATTTCTTTTGTTTAATATTATACCTATTGTGCTACTTTCACTTTCCAAATTTTTTTCTCGTGTTTGGATAGCAATTTTAATAATGAAATACCAAATATATTGTCATTCAATGTTCTCTTTATCCGATTTTACACATTTTAATTTATATTGAATTCACCTGTTATTCTTAGTTGTGATTGTCTGATTCTATTTGTACAATAAAACTATATGTAAAAGGTTCCTTTTGCCTTCACACCATGAAATACATCTCTTAGATATTCAAACAGTTGTTGAACAAGACCAAACCTGCGTCTCAATCACACGTTTACATTGACATTGTGGACATCTTTGATGTGTTGAATTATGTTAAGCATCAACAATCTACTGGTTAGCGACCTATTATTCGCCCGTACCTATTATTCGCCCACCCCTTAAAACCAGTCTAAACAACAAATAAACATTATTTACCAGTATGCATGTGATTTGCCGTGTCATTCTCATTCATCCCAGCTGGTTATTTCAGAAATATTTAAGTTTCACGTTTGAATTGTATTGTGTAAACAAACGACGTGTAGCTGACCTTGTCCGAATCACGCGGGGGATGATGTCATTAGGGCACGTGCAGATTTATTTGAGGGGCTGGAAGGGGTCATTTTATTCCGCGATAGTTTTTACTTGCAGACGACAAATCATGGTTACCCTTATTTCTTTTGTTGACATTCTTTTTACTTTTTTTGTATATAGTATATTTTTCTTTCAATGCAATCATGCGAAAAAAACAAAATAATCTTAATACCGCAGATGATGAACTAAAGTGTTTGTCTATTTCTGTTTAAAGGGAAACAACTCAATTTGAATTTAAAGTACTGTGATTCAAAGGTGGTTGCTCTTGACTATCTGTTATGCAATAAAAGAGCAACTGGATTTTAAGAAAACCTTGTTTTTATTAGGTGGGCGAATAATTGGTACAGTTCCAAGCATTTTCTCGGTAAATATAGGGGTGTTTTGAAAGTGACAGTTCTCGGTTTCATTTGTAAGATTTTCATAAAAAAGTAATACTAGAATTGTTGTTAGTTGTTAAACATTATTTCTGCCAAGTTTCAGTAAAATCGATCTCATAAAACACTTGAAAGGCAGTAAAAAGCTCCATTTCCGGGCGAAAATGGGTCGCTAACCATATATAGTAGTTTTTGACGTAATATTTGATTTGACAAAATTCTAAATTGTTGACTAACATTTATCTTAAATTTAAGTATTTTAGTGTTTTCATCAAACTTTATACAGTTCATTAGCATCAATATAAATACTACATTATGAAGTGTGTGATGTTATCTAAGACTTAATAAAACCATTTTAAAGTTTAAAAACAAAGACATTATAAATAATATTAAAAGTCAAATTAATTTTTTGTGATTTAAGTTCACCCTCTACATACTGCAGATTGAGAAGGCAGTTTTGAATACCAAGGCATGCATGCCCGCTTGTGTTCATGTACGTTTTAAACACAGTTGTAATTATGTGCATATATTGTTTTGTAAACTATTTATGTTTCTTAAGTACAAGATTATACAATTGAATGGGAAATGGTAAGAAAATGTGTTTTAGCAATATTGTTTCACACAAGAAATAGAATCCGGGTTGTTTCGCCCTAAAACCTGTTCGCCCCTGAGTCGTTTCGCCCTAATACCCGTTCACCCTGGGTCGTTTTGCCCTAATTCCCGTTCTGCCTGGGTCGTTTTGCCCTACTTTTTATGTCCCCCAGTCTATACTGGGGGACATATTGTTTTTGCCCTGTCCGTTTGTTGGTTTGTTTCTTTGTTTGTTCGTTGGTTTGCACACACTTTAACATTGGCCATAACTTTTGCAATATTAAAGATATCAACTTAATATTTGGCATGCATGTGTATCTCATGGAGCTGCACATTTTGAGTGGTGGAAGGTCAAGGTCATCCTTCAAGGTCAAAAGTCAAATATATGGGTCAAAATGATATCTTTTGCAATATTGAAGATAGCAACTTGATATTTGGCATGCATGTGTATCTCATGGAGCTGCACATTTTGAGTGGTGAAAGGTCAAGGTCATCCTTCAAGGTCAAAGGTCAAATATATTGGTCAAAACGCTCAAAGGGGACATAGTGTTTCACAAACACATCTTGTTATATATACAGCGATTCAAATCTTCGATCCCGTAACAAAAGGATTTATATTTAGCTTGTCACAAGCTTAATTCTTCCTTTTTTATATCTAATTCAAGATCGTTATTTTGAAAACAATATATTTTTTTTTTTATAGCTAATTCAAATAGTAGAAATAATAAAACTTGCTTGATGGGATAAAATAATTGTAATTGACTATTTCCCTGTTTACAGTATCTGCAAAAAATAAGATGCTTGAATGGATTTTCAGGCAAATAAATTATGTACGAAAATGTTCGAGAGTTAATGTTTTGGCGTTCAGCAACAATATTTGGGCGTAAATTACATCTTTACATACACTAATGAAAGCGATGACACTAAATGAAATTTAATTTTGAAATTTGAAATGGCCGTTTTTGACAGTTTTAAGTTTACATAGTCCGATTCACAGTAAAAACTGGTCACCTTTGTCAAGTATTGTGGCTGTGTTAGATTTGTGAAATGTCCTTGTCACAATTGTGCTAAGGTAGTCCACTGCCATTCTTTAAGAAGGAAAAAAAGCCCTGCAAAATTAAACTAAGTTAACACTTACTAATATAATTATCCCTCCAAATCTATTCTGCTTAGAGAATCAGCTTTCCAACTATTCAACAGGCTGTTTTCACACTCGCTAGGTCATCTTGGAGTTGAAATAGTTTTTAACAAAGCTGTGCTCTCAGTGGTTAATAACAGAGCTGTGGCTTTCCTGTCAACTATTTCTGGGTCAACTCGAAGAGCGTAGCAAGTGTGAAAACAGCCCGTTGAATTGTCGGAAAGCTTATTGAACAATGTCTTTAAATTCAACATCAATTTCCTCCGATACCGGTAAGTAACAGAACAATTCACTGCCTGTTGAGTTTTCTTAGTGTCATATAAAAGCTGTTCTCTGAATTGTCAGATATTGAAACAACATATTTCATGTTTTTTTATTGCCCACTTTGGCTTCCAAGCTTAATTTGCAAAATAGCTTCAAGAACAGCTGCACAAGTACACAGAAAACACAAATACACCAAAATGATTTATTCTTGTGTCACTGTCTTGGAACGGTCAATGCAAAGTCACATATGTTGCTTTACAGCTCGATGGTGCGCTGAACCTCATACTTAGCCCAGAAATAATCACTAGCACACGCATGTACATAAAATGTAACCTCACAGTCATAGCATTGGTCAATTTAGAAATGCACTAAAATTGAATTTAAATTAAAGTTTATTACAATATAATTCCACACGGATTTAATATGCACCGGAGCAAAATAATAACAACTTTCTGGGGATAAACATTATGGAGTAAATACAAATAGCAAATAAATTCCCTCTGGTTTACAAGATTTGAGAAAGTAGCATCATAGAGTCCAAACCCCAGATCATTGCAATTCATCTCAGGAAGAAACTGCAATACCAGGTGTTAAACTGGTTTAAATAGTGTGAATGTATATGCAAAGACTAATATACATACAAAACTCCATTACATTTTCTATTCAACCAAACCCTTTCATTCAGATTTTTCAAAAATTGTTTTTATTGGAAATTATATATGTATAACTATGTAACATAGCTGTATGTTGCTAGAATTTAGAAATTAATTTTAGAGATTATTAATAGATGTTTAATTATTATAAAGAATGTAATTGTATATGCAAAACATTAAAAAGAAAACCCCCAAAAGGCATATTTTAAAGTACAGTGCAAATACATTTAACCAACCATTTGGCTTGTAGGTCGACAATTGTCTCAGGAAATTTAATCTTAATTAGCTATCAAAATATTGGNGCCTGTGGTTCCATACCGCTCGCTTTTCAAATGCATTCAAAATTATATTGGGTTTGCATAAAAAAGCGCCAAATCGATTACGCTCCGATATGAAATCGCTTCTAATGAGTCACGCATAACTCGCAGGTAAATTCACGCTCATTACACCGACAACAATAAACACGGATTTATTACCAAACCCCTAAGCAAATACATGCATAACAGGCACCAGGTGAAAACCAACAACTCACACCCTCGCTCCTGGACTTTGACCTCAACTTGACCCGCTCCTAACAAAATGGCCACAACACTATCGACTTGACCCGCACCTCAGAGCACCTCAGCACCTCACCGCTCCTAAGGCTCCTAAGAAAATGGCCTGGGTTGATTGTTTTTATACTACTGAGGTCCATGAAAGGTATCTACATGCCAAATATGGAAGAGATCGGTAAAGTATTGAAGGCACTATGAGAAACTGTAACAAAAGTGTGAAGGAAGGAAGGAAGGGCCAACTGGCAACTATATTCTCCCCGAAAATGTACGGGGAGCATAAAAACACTTTGGCCTTATCTTGATTTGGAGCTAAAAGTAAATACCTATTTCAGTTAGGGCATTATAGAAAGTTGCAATATTTGTTCAGGGGCATATAAAATTAAGAATTCTAATAAGCATTTCATAGAGTTTTGTATAATATCTTTGAACAAATTTCAAATACAAACATTTTATGATGTATTAACTGCACGAATTAAATGTTATCTGATTAATGGTGCAATGACTTAATTGAATTTGAGACAAAAATATCAGTGATTATCTGTGAAATGGAATGGTTCTTCCAAATAATGCACTTTGTCAATGGCTAAATTGGCTGTAAGCATTGGAACAGGAAAATGTGACCCTTAGGTAGCTGTCTTAAAATGTCACTGAATTGGCTTCCAGAGTTCTTGAGATCTTATAATGCCCAGCATTAAAAAGTTATACTTTAAGTAAAAGATCAATACCTCCCTGAAAAATAATTTTGCGGAACAACCTGACCATATGCGTATGTTCACCCAAATAGGATACTAAATACAGTGTTTCATCAAATAAGAAAAAGAAATTCACGAGATCTCATGAAAAATGAAAATCAATCCTTGAAAAATGTCATATAAATCAATGAACAGTAACTCAAAGAAAAATCTTTGAAGCAGATTAATAATTTTGACAAGTGGACTGGTCAGCATGTCCCTTCAAGAAATAAACACCCTGAACAAATATGTATGTCCACTCATTTAGGGATTCTGTATAAAATGTTTCAGCAAATTCCAATTATTATTTTATGAGATCTTTTAAGGAAACTTATTACCAAAGTAATAGAAGGTCCAAAGAAATGACGAACAAACAGCAAATATGCAAAAATATATTAAAAACCCCAAAACTAAAATACATCAAACAAAGAACTTGGATAGACAGAAAAAGTGTTAACTACAATTATGCTCCTTCCTTTTCAGGGAACATAAACAAGTATTTAATATACTGACAGAAAGTTAATTGGATAATGCGACATATAGGAGAGCTAGAATGCCTAAACACTTGAACCGGCCATCATGTAACTGTTTGTATTTTTTGTTAGAATTGTTCATACACATTGCTTTGCATTCCTGAAAGAATGTTAGACATTACTGTCGATATCAGCTGGATAAGAATAATTCCATCATATGGACCAAGTTATAAAGCATGCTCGTGATGATTTCAAATACTATTAATAGTCGAATCAAATAACAATATCTCAAATATGTATGGATGATTAGCATATGGCCGGTTGTCGTATATGTTTTTCCATCCATTCTTCTTTTGTATTTCTGTCCTGTATCTAAAGATAAATGATCAATAATATCATTGATAATCAAATAATGCGAAATAAGTTAAAAATCTGCATGGCGCAACACACCATAAGTGATTTGCATGTGATGAGGCTTAGAACTGCGCAGAAAAAGGCATTCGATCGCTTTCTTTGATCTCATTGATATAACTCTTGATCTTTCACCAAATACCAACCACAATCAACGCTGTATATCTTTTTAAAAGATATTTCTTGTTTGACTAGAATCATATCTCATTTTGAAGAAAAATTGATTGAACAAACATTCTGAGTAAGTTTCACCAAAAGTGCTTTAATTTGACCTTGTGACCTTGTTTGGAACACAGCTACAATATCATTGGGACAATTATTGCTCTGACCAAATTTCATAGGAATTGGACAATAAATGTGGCCTAACAAGTGTTCACAATCTTTTTCTGTATTCTTATGTCTGATCAAGTTTTGTGAATATATGGCAAAACTCTATAAAGTTAATAAGATTTTTCTTTCATTTTGACGTAGTTTTTTTATCCCCCTGAGGCCCAGTTTTTTTTTCGAGTATGTCCAAGATATCAGTTGGAAAAAAAAACTGACAAAATTTCATTATGATTGGGCAATACATATAGTGTTCACAATCCTTATATTTAACTTGATATAACAAAATACTTTTTACCC